>JAANDG010000626.1:0-83316 GCA_036852015.1 Pelodera strongyloides | reverse complement strand
TTTGGGTCGCGCAGTGGTGATTTGAGGGCGCCGATCAGCCATCCTAACCCCCCCCCCCAACACAACCACTAACAACTCGCTGACGATTGAAACGGCGCCAAATTGAATTCGCCCAATCTACGGTAATAGCTATGTGGAATATGACAATTGGACGTCAGAGCACAATGGAACGAGTAGAGAGAAATAAAAGTATAGAGTTATAGACTTATAGAATGAAAGTTGTGGCACAATTTGCATAAATTGGTGGGAGAGAGAGAGAATCAGACGGGCAGAGTTTATGGATTGATCGCACAAGTACAGTAATCAGAAAATTATCAAGCCATGGTATAGAACTCACCTTCACAGTTACGCTCTTCAGGGGTTTACATGGATCGGGTATGTAGTCGAGGGTTACGGTATAAAATTGTCCCTTATTTACGTAAGTCATTCGGTCATCCTCCTTTCGTATAGAAGTAGAAATGGGAGCTTCAAGCACATATTGAAATCCAAGTGTGTTATGTCTGAAAATGAAGGCAATTATTGATTGACTATGGTAATTGACAGTCATAATTGTCAGTGAACAAAGAGCGCCGAATTGACAATTGACAATTGCTAATGAAGAGTCATAATTGCAATTCTGCGGACCAATTAGGAAAGTTTGGAATGTTTAGCGTACCACAGTAACCTATGGGAATCTTTTTATTCTACTAATATGGTACTATTTCTCCATACGTCTCGCAACATTCGCTCGACTTATCTCCACTATGGATCAATGCGAATTGAAATATTGCCAAATCTAAGGAAATCGCACAAACACATAGACTGGTTTTGTGGGATAGAATCGGTTTTTGGTTATTTTAGCCTTGGGCTTAGGCTTAAGCTTGGGCTCCGTAAATGTATGCATATATACAAACTGAGGAATACATATGGGCAGTTGAACTGGATACGTACACACTCGACCTTGCTCCACATGGCTATGCATTATTCGTTGTTTGTGTGGGGTTCTCTTTTGGTTCGCGCATGAACAGAGCAAAACCAGGCAATATGCAAATATTGGATTGGAGTCAATTTTAACAAAAAGGATGAAATGTGGACTTTTTTTGGGTTACAAAGTTAACTAGCACTAAAGAAATCGCATTGCAGAAATGTTTTTGAGCGCTTGAAAGTGGTAAAGAGTGGGATAAAAATTTCGGATTGTTGTTGATTAGAAGTGAATTGTTGCGATAATTACTAGGACTAGAGTTGCAAAGAAATCAATATCATGATGGAATATCATATCACTATTCATAGTTACTTGCCTAGAAGGGCAGCAACTGCAAGTTCTAATCTATAGTAACAGGAAGTTTACAGAATATTGGTTTGCTCAAGTGAGTACCTAGGTCGATACCGGATTTCTCAAAAAGAAAAGTAAAATAAACAGAAAGGAGTGACCAGGAGAAGAGAAAAAAGTGATGAACTTGTTCCCAACCGACCAGTTTCTAAATCACAGAAACTGGATTTTGTTTTTGCGTTTTCTGAGAGCAGAGCTGGGTTAGGAGTTATTTTTAGGTAATCAGAGTGGTAATATGCCCGTAAATATAGATACTGCATTGGCGGAAAGGGTGGAATAACAAGGATAGTTTGTACAAAAAAATCAATCAATATCACAGAGAATTTGGATGAAAAATAATAGTCAACAAATGGTAACATGAAGACAAAAAGAAAAGCAGTTTAGTGCAGTTTATGAGATGAATAAAGCATGAACATAGAAATCGTAGAAACCAGAAATTAAAAATGGGGAAAGATACTAAATATTGATCTTACAATTATCCAGGGGCCAGGAGCGAACACGTAATTACAATTCTCACTAGATTATCATTAGAAATGCAATAACTCACAGTTTCGGAATAATAATCGGCGAATCGCGGTGGCTGAGGGCCCTCTCCGGCCTTTCCAGTCCGAGGGCCTCAGCCGTTTGGAAAAATTCCTCCTTTGGGTTAGTAATCAAGGAAAGGTCAGCTCCGATCCCAGAGTCCACAGGAGATGGCATATCAACCACACTCTTGTAGACACGGTCCTGCGAAGTATCTTGAGCATACTGTAGCGTGGTGCCCAGATCTGAATTTAAACGAGTTTAAACATAGTTTACAAGTTTACATCTTACCATTAGATAGAGCGCAGCACAACTCCACACCTATGACGAGGTCAAAATCATTAATTAAACACTACGAGGGCTTTAAATAGAATATTTCTGCATAAGAGTCAGTGCAAATGAGATCCGGAATAAAATTGAGGACCTATTTTGGTGGGTCTTACCCTTGTCCAAGAGTCTAAGGGCCCACCACGCAACAAAGCTAATTATATAAAAGCCAGCTGCTACCTCTTTGGTACTGTTGATAGTCCATCGTTGGCCGCGACCAATCTTGCTGCTGTTGTTGTTGCTGGACCACAGCATTTTGTGGGTAAACAGTTTGATAGAATAAACCGCCAGCCGATGACTGGGAAATTAAGGAGTTAGGTTGACTTAATCCGGCAATATACGCATCCTGGTAGACCCGGGGGTAGGAGGACACCTAAAAAAAAATTTTTGTTTGAAAAAAATTTGATAAAAGTTAAACATTTGGTAACTTAATTGGTCCGGGATCATAATCATACTATTGGATGTGGCTAGAATAACTGAGGAAAGAATCTGATTTAAATAGTTTAAAGCGAAATACGGATCGGCTTTTGAAACACATCGAGTACACAAGCATTTTTATGCAGCCTATGCAAATGACAATAAATTAGAATAAAAAATAGAGTTAAATTCGAGCAAATTAGCATAAATACATAAGAATTCATTTGTCCGCTGTGTGTTTCAAAAACGGGCCGGTATTTCGCTTTAACAGCCTAGACACTTAGACTCTGCAGTAAGTGAAACATAGTTTTTTTTTTCAAAATAAAGATACAGTAGTCCACTCATCGAATGAATAAGTGAGTAATGATGAGTATGCAGTGCAATATGTAAATGTGGCTTAGGTGTACTACATACTTGATAATAGTCGAGCGGTTGCATTTTGCTCAAATCATGTAAGCTCCCTTGGGTAAGGGGAGCAAGATCCAGGGGCTCATTTTTGGGAGTTGCAAATTCAAGTTGCTGCTGTTGACGACTTCCTGAATATTAAATTATTGATTTAATTTTCATTTATTAATATTGCCTAAACTTTCCGACGTACGTCTACTTCGACGTTGAAAAATGGCACTAAACATTAAAATATAGAGATTTTATAAAGTGAGTACAGTAGAAATTCAAAGAAAGAGTAGATAGAATAAAATACAAACTACAAACAGCATTGAACTACAAACTACGAAGTACAAACCTGGCGGTGCCGTTTTAATAACCGACGATTGCTCAAGTTGAAACTGTGACATGGCGACCAGTGACGGTGTGTTCTCGGCAAAGCAGCCTAGCTTCATGCCAGGTGGCCAATCGGCCAGCCGCTGCTCCACAACTGCTTCCGTGCGGCGCGACACTTCTACCGTGTCGCTGCGGGGCCGTCGACGCGGTGATGTAACTCTTTTGGGTTAGCGGGAGTCGGAAAACGCCTCACGTTGAGACTTCAGTAGTTGGTACGACGGGAAGGTGAACCTGGAAATGAGCATTGTTTCACTCTTTTCCTACTGTATTGATCCAGTCTCTTGCACTTGATTTTCACGTGACTAGCTAATCTGAAACTGATGCTACTATGTGTTTATTCCTCCGGTCAGGTTTACGAATCTGAATCGACAGTAAGAACCAGAAATGGGCTACCGTAATCAGATAAAGTGCTTTGAGGTGTGCCCATTTGGGGGAACAATTGCAACATGATGGGGTCAAACCGGAATATTGAGGAGCGGGAGGTGGAGAGGGAGCATTCTCCCCTTCCTTCGGGTGTCGGACTACCACAAACAGGCTTACCTTCTCTCGCGGTCAGTAGGTCTGGTCTCGCGAGGGGAGAACTACTCTACCGCGGCACAGGTATCCGGTCCTGCTCTCCGGCGGCGACGGTGAAGATGACGCGACAAACGGTGACGCGGTGCGATGGCGCGACGACGCGGCGCGGTGGATTGTTGGCGAGGGGTTGAAGAACTCGAAAAACCAGTGCGCGCCCGGGAGGTGAGCGGGCGTTTCTGCGCGCAGGCCTCCAGCGACCGGTCTCCGCCCCGCGCGCAGACCTACTTTGCGCCTGCACTCAGACATTACGGGAGACTGTAGAGACACGAGACGCGCGATGAGAAATTTTTGGTGAGAGAGACGACAGCCCTATAGATGAGGAACAGTGCACTATGGAGAGACGGCGAGAACGAGGACATGCGAGACTGTGAGACTGATGCTCTCAAGAATAGAGAGGGAAAAGAAACAAATTTTGAGGAAATATTTCAACCTAGAGTGAAGAGACCCAGTCTGTGAGAAGGCTTACACGACAGAGAGTTTTCCGCGAATGATCTGGAGATTGGAGAGATGCGAGACACTTGCGAGAGAGTACGAAATACAGGAGAAACGAGTCGAGAAGCAGACAGTGGTCATCGGGAGGTCTTCAAACACACAAAAAATGCTGAAGGATGTTTGAATTAATTAAACAAATAATAAAGTGAGCTTGAGGATGTACTGTACATTCTGAAGTCTTCTGGAGAATACACTGTGTATACTGTACTTGTTCTTTTCCGATTTTTTCAAGCAACGTCTATTTTTGTCGTGAACTTTTGACAACTAGACCAAGAAAGCGGATTTACGTCGTACACGGAAATCTACATGCACATAGAAACTCGGCACAACCTTAGAGTTTCATTTTCATTTACGTTTTCACCTTTCCGTTCCTCTAACACCTCTTCGCACACGTGTTCAGTGTTGAGATTTGCATACATAACACAAGTCCACTTCCAGTTGAAATATACTGGATTGTGTGACCTAACCTCTGTGAAACAGTACAACACACCGGTCTATTTTATTTCTCTCTACTTCTCTCTCTATTTCCCTCTATTTCTCTCTGAGATGCCGGTTAGGGAGTGTTCTCCCTGAAAAACCGGAACATTGGGGGTGAACCGGGGGGAGGGTCGACCGACACGGCAGAAAACAAAATGAAAGAGAAGATAACCTCCAAGCAAAAATCAGGCTTGTGAAGGGAAGGGCAGCGGAACAAGTATAGTCTCGACTCGGAGACCTGTTTTCAGACCTTGTTTGGTTCAATTCCAACTCGGTTACGTCACTTGATGACATCAACAGAGTAGTGCGGAATTTGGAATATGTATGTCTCTTTAGTGCATTAGCTATTGGCCAAGACCCCTAATTTACCTTTATCTTTATGAAATCCATCATAAAAAGGTCCTGAACTTCTGACTGAGCATGGCAAGCTCCGAGATGCAACCGTACCTAATGCGATTATGCTACCGTACCTAAAAGTACCAAGAATGCAGAAAGACTGTTGAGAATTGCTGACTGATTTTTTGGTTCTGCTTCACGACGGCCATTTAGCAGTTTGGAGTAATAATATACCGTAATTCTTATTTCTTTCCCACTCTTTTTCTACAGTATTCCTCCGTCACCTATTATTATTTTGTCATATTCTATCCCTTTCCTCTCGCACACGACACATTTGAGAAATAACGCAATGCGCGAGTTGTGGAACGCATACAACTGAAACAAACTACCTGGAGAATCGGGGATCATAGGAAATGGGTGAACCCACTTGGTGATGGTTCACTAGTTTTTTTTTCGTCAGCCGATTTGGTGACCACTTGGTGACCATGTGTTGTCCAAGTTTCATCGAAAACCGTCATCAACCGATCACCAAATGGTCACGAACCAGTCACTAGATGGGTTTTCGGTAAACGCCATTTGTTGATGGGCCAACGAGGGATATTCTGTGGTTTCGGCAATTATTTCGTTTTCTGTGCTTTTATTGTTATTATTTTGTATATAGAATTCTAGCTGTTTGTAGAAGTATTATGTGTTTGCGCAACGGTAAGCCAATATGGCAATATGTCTGGCTTCTTGGACCCAGGCTGAAGAACTCGTCAGTTGGATCACATTTGCACCTTTTTTATTTGTTGCGTGCATATTATCCACCACAAATTCAATAAAACAATAAACACTACAAATGTGTGAATTATTTATTTATACACGAAACGTCAGGAAAAAACCACCAAAATTTGTCAAAAAAAGAGAAGAATAAAAGCTCAAAAATACGCTCTTGTACAAAACGATGATACGAAAGGTTGATAATATGGAATAAAAAAAAAAAACGAACAAAACCATCTACATAAAAGACAAAATATAATATATTATGACTTTGCACGACATTGGACTAAACAAATATTATGTTCTAAAGTTATGACTAAAAGAGTGCACAAAACATTTTTTTATACAGTACACTCGGAGAATACAAACTATCTGTCATATAATTGCTTACGCAAATTTGCATACCAATTAGCTAGAAGTATAGTCACAGTGCCAATTAACATAAATCACAATAGTTTCTCCATGTCAGTATATACTATATACCGTATAAATATAAAGAAAATGTGATGGCAAAGCTCATTTATAAAAATTAACCTTACAAAAAAACTTCTCTAAAACATAACAGATTTGACATTTAATTATGGCCAATTACACATAGACGCTGCGAAATAGTGCTATAAAGAAAATAAGGAGATCATGAAACTTTTGGGAGTCAACACCTCAAATAATTGATGTTAAAATAATTTTACTCCTATTCTTTGGTTGAAGAAAGAAACAAGTAATCGATATTTGATTGTCACGTCATTATATTGATTGATTTTTGTCAAAAAAAAATCATTACAATCAAGTATGCGAGGTGAATTTGCGCGTACATATTAGGTCATTAGAAGACTTAAGACTAGAAACATCTCCTTCTAGAGTGAAATAATATACATTTCTAAGGAGATACAGTATACAAATGTGGATAATGGGTAAAACCATTCGACGCGAGAAATTCCAGAAATTGCGAGAATCATACATAAAATTATAAAAACACATGCTCAAATGCAAACATTGATTAACAATTATCTTTAAGATAATTGTCCTGGTTCCGCGCAATTAGGGCCTAGTTATTACTAAAGTAGCGTGCGTGGCGCAAAAAAAAACAATTAGAATCATCGTAAACCATGACTAGGCAATTTTTGACTACCAAGGAACGAGGACCCAGATATTTCTTCTGCAGTCTTAAGTCTTCGGAGAGCAGGTATGCGAGTCTTTCCCAAATTCTCCCAATACACTCCCGGGAAGCTCACAAAAAGGGATACAAACTTAAAGCGGTACAACATCCGATTTTCGGGCGTTATATCGCTTTAAACATCCTCCATTTGACCAAACGACGAGAGAAGTTTACGGTACATATGTGAGTTGACGAAACGTGGATAGGAATCGCGTTGCATTAGGGTGAAGATCTGAGCCTGTGCGTCGTCGAAGGCGTGCGCGGTCGGATGGACCATATTGGCGTTGATTATCTCACGAACACGCGAGTCTAGTGACACCTAAAAGACAGGGAGGATGACACGCCGTGACACTATGTGTGGCGCGGCACACCAAGTGACCGAATACTTTGCAACACTATACGTCGCCCAAACTCAAGTAGTCATGATTTCCTCCATTTCGTTAATTATAACATACCGCCCGATGTCTTTTAAAAATAAGGACTAACCGTTTTTTATCTACAAAACAAAGACCGAAACCCTACGCGAATAAAAACAAGCTTATAGGCCAGTGTTCCTCTTCTAGCTCTAAGATAAAGTTATATAAGGGCTAACCTCCTTGGGCGACAATATGGATACAAAGTCCTCGTAGATAATGCGCGCCTTCTCCTCGACCTGTAATTAGGATATTATGCATTTCATAATTATTCTTTATTGTGTAGTGTCGTTATTTGACGACCCATCAAGTAAAGAATAGCTGGCTGAGGGCGATGGTTTATCAACACTACGAATTTCTTGGGCACTCTTCTTTCTTTGTAGTTTTTTCTTTTCCTCTTCTCTCTCCCTCTTTTCACTCTCTCTCTCTCTCTCTCTCTCTCTCTCTCTCTCTCCTCCTCTCTCTCCTCATTTTCTCTCCCTCCCCCCCCCTCCCTCTCTCAGCTGATCAACAACAATTCATCTTCGAGAGCGCGCACTAGCGGAAGCGGAGGCGCGGGCCAAGGACTGAGGGACCCAACAGGGTGAATTGACCATCAAACGGAAACCGGGGAGTTTTATTATAATCAGCGATTATTATTATTAGTTTAGAGTTCGGGAGCTACTTGTCAGCATAATCCAATGCCGAATTAACTGTTCACTTCATTTCATTAGTCAAAAATACAAATGATCTCAACTCTAACATAAAATGCTTGCGATGTGTCTCTCAATAAATTGTTCTCAATAAATACGTCAATTAGAGAAAACTAAAGCGTATGTCATTATCATATGTGACAATTTATTACGAGAAATTATTCTCTATGATTATCTTTCACTGACTCTGAGCCTCTTGAAATAAATGAGTCACAAGTACACCCGCCCATAAATGACGACATAAACTCCGTAAACTTCCGTTCCACGTCACACGCGGAAGCAAAGGAGTGTGCGGGAACCTTGCGCGGGAATGGGAACCCCATCCCGGGGGACGGACAGTCAATAACCGACGCGGACACGAAATGACATCCGGTTTCGTTACCGCATACGCGCGCCAAACACTACAGTACTCTCTTCAGTTTTGTGACCAAGGGAATCGCGGTAGACGAGAAAACAAAAATCGCAGTGAATAGATATTGTTGCGTCGACACACACAAACAAACATACTCAGCATGGTGGGGAGGGGCGGAAGCGGAGAGAGAGAAAGATGGAAAGATAGAGAGAGAGAGAGAGAGATGCAGAGGGAACCAGACAGAGAGAGAGGAACAGGGAGAAATAGCGAGGGAGGGAATTGGGACATCACTCCGCGTCCGCATAGTCATCCGTAAGGAAACCGCGCGGCCACTCCGCGACCATTCTAATTGATCGACCCAGTGAGGGAAAGGGGACTTTCAGTTCAGGGACCAGGTGGAATATATATTGATTATTTTGCATTTTATGCAAATTAGCAAGCAAGCTAAACCAAAATTTGCATGGGAATCTAGTTGCACAATATGTGTCACAAACCGTGTGCAATACCGCTTTAAATTTCTCACCTTCTCTGCGTTTCTCTCTCGCTTCAGCTCCTCGCAAGCTTGCCAAAACAGGATGTTCTCATCAGAGAATTCGCCCTTCAGGAATTCGGCGAAGTACTTTTGACCGGCTGAAAACATAAAATATTAATAATTACAATAAGAATACGAACTTCAAAATTGCTGGCACCGCAGTGTCGCGATAAAAACTTTGCGCGACGGAAGTTTGAAAAGGCGCATTTTTTTAGTTTTCTTATTGAAACGGCAGTCCGTTCGGAACCTTGTGAAATAATGAAATATTCTCTCAATTTCGAGGGTTAGCCCAGACACTGGGAAACACCCCGTGGGAAGCCTCGGGGAGACTAGTCTAGCTCCCGTTCGAGGTCGTGTGCCCGAATACTGGATCTTCCCTGTCATCAAGCCTCCCCGGGGTTGGAAACTCGCCAAGCACGTCCCCTCCCGGGGACCGGTATGCAACAGACTTGGGGTCAGACCTTGAAGGCTTGACCAAAGAAGACCGCAACAAAAATCAAAGCCTATATCTGGGCATAGAGATAAAGCGGTGTGCGAAAGCACACACCAACCATCCCAGAAGACTGGTCGGCCATCGTTAAAGCGAAATATCGGTCTTTTTTGAAACGCATAGTCGAAAACTGAATTCTTAGCTAATTTGCTCGAATTTAACTCTATTTTTATTCTAATTTATGTTCATTCGCATAAGCTGCATAAGAATGCTGGTGTACCCGATCCGTTTCAAAAATCGGCCAGTGTTTCGCTTTAAATGTCAAGTTATGTAATTGGGAGAAACGCATAATTGATATAGTTCCCCATAATATTTTCCCAAACCTTTTGGGACAGCGTAACGCAAAAGTTTCAAAAATAGGGAATCAAACTCCCATAAACATCATCTAATTGTGTGATCTAAATACATTTCGATTAGTATGTGTCGGGCCATTTGCACATTTCTCGCACGCAAATATATCTGAATGTTCGCTTGCTTTTCCCGCGGGCGCTCTAAACCGGTTATCCGCAAAGTTTGCGCGTGGATGTGGGCGCGCGCGCTGAGCGCTCTCTGCTAAATACTATGTGATATATTGAACCAAGTTATAGCTGGGAAACGGGGGAATCCACCCATTAAACTTGGAGTGATGATGGTTATTATAATAATTAGGGCAGAAATTCTAAAAAGAAAAGGAATGTATTGTCTTTTTTGAAGTTACAGGCACCGTGTACAAAGAAATCCGATAGAAAGCTGGAAAGGGGACCTTGTGCTGGAACTTAAACCTTACAACAACTGTTTTGGATAAAACTATTGGTAACTACCATAACTACGGGGCACATACTACAACCATGAAATACTGACTGTATTAAAACGCATATTTTATGTAATGTGAAAGTGAAAAACGGGCCTTTTTTTTGAAACGCATCATGCATGGACAACTGAATTCTTACGTATTTACGCAAGTTTCTCAAATTTAGCTCGATTTTTTATTCCAATTTATGTTCATTTGTATAAGTTGCAGTACTCGGTGTGTTTCAAAAACGGCCAGTATTTCGCTTTAAACGTAAATGGTGAGCATTACAACCCCATTACCAGTCTATTCTCGTTATTGTCCTACCCTCTATTATTTCTTTTCTTTGTCGTATTGCCTAGCCAGTATGTAAATCAAGAAAGGATCAAGTTCCAAGTTACGCATCTTCCTTGCTCTAGCTTAAACTTTAACTTGAGTTGTCTGGTCATGAGACGAAGGGGCTTAAATAACTAGGGACGCGATTTAGAGGGCGATTAGCTCTAGCACTTTGCTGACCTCCACACTAAACTGCGACTAACTGCTGCCCGCATATTCCCCGCGCGCACGCATTCAAGCACGACAGCGCGAAGCGCGAGCATTCAAATTTCAGCCAACGATGTGTCTACGGTGCGTGACGAGTGAGAGCGGGAGGAGCGCCCCGGTAAACACGCAAAATGTAACAATGAGGGATTGGGACTGAGATTCCCTATGAGCCTTGGTATAAGTTCTGGGAACTTTCCCAAAAGAAATAATAGTATAAAAAAGTACAATACAAACCATGATTATTTTCCCAAAGGAAAACTCGGTTTCCGGTTTCCGATTTTCGAAAAAAGATAGAAAGACAAGTAAAATGAAATATTAGATTATAAAATACAACTTCTGTGATCATCTCACCTTTACTCTTCATTAGACGGTCGAAGGATACGCCCCAGGCACTCACTTCTTCGAATGAAGTTCTAAAATGGGGTGGTTAAGCAGTGGTTAAGTACTTAAAGCGAAATACCGGCCAGTTTTTAAAACGCATCTTGGACATATTATGTATTACGTATTTAAGCTATTTGCTCGAATACAGCTCGATTTTTTTATGCTCATATATGTTCATTTGCATTGGCCGCATAAGAATGCAGTTGTCCACGATGCGTTTCAAAAACCCACCGGTATTTCGCTTTCAGCAGTGGTTAAACTATTCAGTAAGTAGGATACATTCAATATTTTCATATTCAATTATCCAAATGTTTGGTTACAATCCAGATAATATGGAAATTTTTCAGCAAATTGATTTTCTCGTGAGCCTGATTTTTTACTTGATTTACACATCCCACTATACTGAACACCGCATATAAATATAATATAGCAAAGTATGCATGTATGTATACATAAAAAAAGTTAATTTTAATATTATTTTAATATACCGCTCACCTGTCATCAATTAGTCCAATAACCGAGTTCCGCGCGCCATGTAGCCGCTCGTCGCTGTTTGAGGGTAAACTGAAAAATAAAAAGAGATTTAGACATTTTATGAACTTTTATTAAAGAAATCCTATTTTCTTTCCCCTTCTTAACTCTCCCTAAATCGAAATAGCGGCTGGTTTTTGAAACGCACCGTGGATAACTGAATTCTTACGTATCTATGCTGATTTGCTCGAATTTAGCTCGATTTTTATTCTAATTTATGTTCATTTGCATAAGCTGCATAAGAGTGCTGGTCTACTCGATGTGTTTCAAAATCGGGGCGGCATTTCGCTTGAACTCACTCTCCGCTCCGGCAATTATTTTTGACTTAATATAAACCATGAGCTTCGGCGTAATTTCTGAATTTGGGCACTATATATATATATATAATACTAGTCCGCACTTTTGGAATAATACTAGTCCGCACTTTTAATACTAGTCCGCACTTTTAATACTAGTCCGCACTTTTAATACTAGTCCGCACTTTTGAAATAATACTAGTCCGCACTTTTGGAATAATACTAGTCCGCACTTTTGGAATAATACTAGATATATATATATATATATATATATATATATATATCCATATAGATATATATATATATATATATATATATGGATACCCTAGCCTAGACTGCGAAGGTTCAAGCTTCCCTTTCTCGATGCACTCTTTTCAAATCAATTTCCACCGAAATAATGCAAGTACAAAACATACTAACAGCCATGTTTCCTACACTCTACAAATATAAAATGTAAGTGAAACATTTTGTGTTTCACACACCTCATGCACATTAGACATATGTGCTACAAGTATGTACACTGTACACCTTTACGTACGTGTACGCACTACATTATACACTTACAATATACGTAAAAGTATTGATTAGTGAATTGCAATAAAAAGTCCAATAAGTTAACTCTAAAACAAACCTTTCCCCATCCGACGCAATGTGATAGCAAGTGTAAATTTGAATGCACCTCATTATCCACATACAATCACTTCTATACAGTACTTATGCCAGTGGTGGAGGGAAAATTAGCATACAGAGACGTTATACGGTAAAAGAATAGAAAGCAGAAAGTGAAGATATTTCCTAACGAGATTGAGTCCATAACATTATACAGTTATTTCAAAATAAGGAGACTACCAGAATATAAAAAAAGTATCCACTACCAAACCCAAACACCTATACCCTATACTTATTTGAATCTTATAACATATTTAGATTGGTTAAAGTAAATATGAAATACTAGACACCTTGAGAAGGGTACATTGTGTTAGTACATATGGTAGAACAATTACTTTTGAAACAGCTGTGTTTACTTCGTCAACAGATTTGAAAAGAAACTTTAGAACTCTTATAAATTGTTATGTGAAAGGATCAAAAGGTGATTCACAGAATAGTTGGGTATTCAGATTCCGGGAAAAAGAACCCTTTGCAATCTGGGAAGAGAAAAAAAAAGAAGATTTTTTTTTGACATTTCAACCGTGGCCCCAAAATTGAAATCGAAACCGATTTGATTATGCACAAACGGATGGGAGAGCTTTCACAATTTCAGAGGGTGGGGGCTGAAGCTTGAACCCAAAAGAACCGAGGGCTTCAAGGGTCACAAGTCAAAAAAATTAATGAATAAGTCACCAATATATTCCATACTTACCAAGATTTATGTTTCACGTGATCAACGTTTCACATACGCCTGGTGTCTCACGTAGACATAGTGACTTGAGTGGTACCTACCCTAACCACTCATTAGTCATTTAAGTGGGAATTAGCTTTACTTTAAGTGGGAATTAGCTTTACCGTAGTCCAGTGCCATAGTCCAACTATACAGTGCAGTTTTTTATATTTCATTTTCCCTTAACATCTAGATAAGAAATACCACATACACTGAGCTCGACTTTTTGCTGAATGCTCCCTGCGTGCCGAAAAATATGGAGCAGAGCATATTGCGGCAAGACGTTGCTAGACCAATCTTGGATGCGCGTTGCGTGTGCTGCGACAGCGCGGAGCGCTGCTGGCACACGTCCAAATTGTTTTGGGATTTTTCACTCTGCGACGCCGACCACGACTTCTCACTGTCGAGGTCGACCGAATAGCAGAAAAGAGCCGTGGTCAGAATGATGACTGCAAGAAAATCAATAAATCAATAGTCAAGCAATATCAATCGATAAATCAATAGTCAATCAATAAATCAATAAACAAGCAATACATCGATTGGAAAAATCAGCAGACGGATTCGGAAACGGAATCGACTACGTGTAATAAAATGAAAATAAATATTCGAGAAAGATATTCGGGGCGCGCGCTTGGGCTTAGGCTTAGGCTTAGGGTCTGCACGAAAAAGGGGAGATGTACGAAAAATATGTTTGAAAAATACTGCGAAAATAAGAACCTCAAACGGTATCCACATACTTATAAGAAATTAGAAATTTGTAGTGCCTGTGACAAAAAAGGCTACAAAAGTTATTTACTGTTGTCTACATATTGGGTAAATATTGTAGGAAGATGACGTAAAGCGAAACAACAAAATAGTATTGTACTATAGGGGGAAAATGACGTAGAAAGCAAATAAATAAGACTTCTCAGCGTTTCTGAATTCAGCCTGTTTTATGAATTTAAAGCGAAATAACGGCAGGGTTTTGAAACACCGAATACAATAGCATTCGTATGCAACTTACGCAAATGAACATGAATTAGAATAAAAAACCGAGCAAATTTGAGTAACTTTGCATAAATACGTAAGAATTCAGTTGTCCACGACGCGTTTCAAAAACCGGCCGGTATTTCGCTTTAAAATTAGAGAAAGCGATCGAAATCGTGTGAATATTGGATATTCTCACTATAGATTTCGTCCTTTGCGCGCAGTACTTCGAAAATATATTGCCGATATTTTATTAGGTAATCGCTAAAATATTGGTTTAAGCTAGTGTAGTGTACGAAGCATCTCGTGCAAGTACGCTGATCAGAATCAACTATACTTTGGGTAAATTTGGAGCGCAAGCGGCTTCAAATTGGCGCAGTTTCGGCGCGTTTCAAGGTTGCGTGTCACTTTTTTGTTTGCTGCAACAGTGCCACTTACACGCCAGATTCACGTTTTAACCTTACCTACGATGCATAGTAGATAACCCATGAGATCATATAGCCCAAATGTCAAATGTTGTACATTGCCTTTTGCAGACAGTAATACCGTACACAAAACCACACAATTTCCTAAAATTGATTTTAATTTGTCACTTATTTCCGGTGATTTTGCTTTACTTTTCGCTCAAATCATGGGACATTAGGAGGTGGGGATAATCAGTTTGCCACGGGGAAATTACGGTATATTAAGCGGAAATTAGATTTGGCTGCCCTGGTTTCAAACACTCCACTTTGTATGATATTTTAGTAGATTTGCAGGAAAGAGGGACAGAAATGAGTATTGATCTGGCCAAAAATAAGGATAAGTTTGAAAGATACTCAGGATGGGTGATGGTAGCATAGTGGTTAGCGCAGTGGACTGCCAATTCAGCGTCGCGGGTTCGATACCTGCTCAGGTATAATGTATGCTCTTTTGCAGACAGTATTACTGTATTACCGTACACAAAACCACACAATTTCCTAAAATTGATTTTAATTTGTCACTTATTTCCTGTCATGTATAATAACTCCTAACTCCAATATACATGCCCCCTCATAAAAAAACTCAAACAAGGCTAAATATTTTTCTACAGACATTTATCAGGCCGGCACGCCAATAAAATCATAAAGACCCTACACAACGTTTTTATCACTCTAACCCTTAAACATATACATTTAAGTTGAGTTATGGGATGGACCAAGCTAAAAGGTAACACAAAGACCACTCTTAAAAGCGCTACTAGTAAGTCAAAACGCTAAGACCAAGCTAAGACCAACGGGCTTAAAAAGTCGGGGCTCGCGCGAGATACGCCGAGCTTGGCCATTATACTGCAATTAGAGGTGTGGTACACATTTTCTCTTTGAAAAACATTTCAAGCGTGTGTAATAGAGGGGAGAGAGTGGAGGCATTCAAAGGTAAGGGTTAGAGATAAGGTAAATTTAGAGATTAGGGCTACAGAGGACCCAAAGAGTAAACTGAAATGAGAGACGAAGAGAAAGAACAGAGATGGGAATAGAACACGTCAAGCAAGAGACGCAGCGAACGCTAGGAATCGATAAATTAAAGAATCTCAGTAGGTAATACATAAGAAAAGCTGGCCTTACGCCTGAAATTAAAGCGACATACAGGCCGGTTTTTGAAACACATCGAGTTGACCAGCATTCTGATGCTGCCTATGCAAATGAACATAAATTAGAATAAAAAAATCGAGCTAAATTCGAGCAATTTAGCATAAATAAGTAGAAATTCAGTTGTCCATAATGCGTTTCAAAAACCGGTATTTCGCTTTAAAATACAACTATTTTCCAAGTGACTAACTAGATTCTACGTCGGTAGTAGATTCTACGTCGGTAGACAAGTTATGGAAAGTCTATGCGACACATAACATAGCATAATATAGGGAGGGAGTGGCGAAACAGGCAAACTCTCACCACTACAAAAAATATTTCTTGTTGTTATTTAAAAAAAGGGAAATCCAGAAAAAAATGTTGTTCATAGTGCATTACGTTGGAGAAAGACTGCCCTTTTATAAAACACTTATTATGATTCGATACTGTCGGTGGTTAAAGCGAAATACCGGCCGGTTTTTCAAACTCATCCTAGATAACTGAATTCCTACGGATTTATGCTAACTTAATCGAATTTAGCTAGATTTTCTAGTCTAATTTAGATTCATTTGCATAAGCCGTATAAGAATGCTGGTTTACTCGATGTGTTTCCAAAACCGGCCGGTATTTCGGTCTTGCTAATACCCACACTCTAGTCGCATTATGGAAAAATGGGAGTGTCTGTGAAGCTGTTGAGTAGCATATTCAAATATTCCTCGCTCATAATTCTTCGTGCTACACTTCGGTTTTTGAAATGATATAACGGCCGGTTTTTGAAACGCATGTTGGACGCTGGTTTCCCACAGTGTAAGTATGCAACTAACAGCGAGATACTGCGTGATTTTTTAATCTAATTATAGTCATTTGCGTAGAACAGATGAGAATGCAGTAGCAAAAACCGGATGCTGCATCGCTTTAAAACCGAATGCTGCATCGCATCAAAATATCAAAAATATCAAACTACAAATTTAGAGACAAATGCATACAGTGAGCCTGGTACTACTACGAAGAGAGTAAACGGCACGTGCGTAAACTTATTTTTTTACAATTTCACGTTTTATATTTTCATCGATAAATGTCAGGATGCATTTTAGTTACAGAAAATGAAAGCAAAAAGTTTGTGCATTAAAACGAACGATATTAGTTTCAGATGGAAAACGTCAATAATCTAATGAATACATGTCACATCGTCGTATATTTATTCGTTTTCACTATTCAAATAGAAAGAGTGGTAAAGAGAGAAGGAAAGCCGGAGAGAGAGAGAGAATAGGGAGAGAGGAATACAATAAACAGAGAAAGATAGGGCGAGGAATACAGTATGAGTAAACATAGAGAGAGGGGTAGACATAGAGAGAGAGAGAGAGAGAGAGAGAGACGAATAACGTCGATATAAAACAGTGATCAAAACAGAAAATATCAATATTAAAAAGTGAAACTATTGACTTTATCTGCTGCTGTTCTTTTCAAACAAAGAACTATGATGCGATATGAATTGACATTACTATCTAGAACATTTTGCCATTAGAAACGATTTGGTAAGCCTAGTCAATATCTTCCAGAGTTAGCGTAACATCTTTAAAATAGAGAATTGTTATGAGTGTACCAAGGAAAGGAAGTCCGATAGCTTCTTCAATAACGTATCAGCATTAGTTGTCAATAATTTTACGCGATTTTCGTTAAAGCGAAATACCGGCCGGTTTCTGAAACGCATCGTGGACCACTGAATTCTTACGTATTTATGCTGATTTGCTCGAATTTAGCTCATTTTTTTTCTAATTTATGTTTATTTGCATAGGCTGCATAATATTGCTGGTGACTCGATGTGTTTCAAAAACCGCCCGGTGTTTCGCTTTAATTGATAACACAATACTCAGGCTAAAAAAACAGCTACTGTAGCAGGACGTCCTCGTGATTTTTTACAATAGTACGGTTTGAAGTCCTGTCGTAAGCAAATTTCTTCTAACATGGCATACTGGCATACATACACCGATAAACGCTACTCATATGTATACAGGCCGCTGGTCATACTCGACAAATATTTTTCCAATCTTAATCTCTAGTGTAAATATACGGGAAGGAAAATCCTTGCTGACGTAAGCATGTAAATAATAAATATAACACCTGTTATTTAAATTACATTGCAAAATGACGAGTTTCCGGTATTATTTACAAGTATTTTCATTTCTTTTCTGCAAAGCCATATATAGCAATACTTTGTAAGATACTGGTGGATTTCCTTTATTTCAAGGGGAAAATGCCTATTCCATGGTCTGCAGCTTATGGTCGTATAGTGTCATACATACTACATGCCTTCCCCATAAAAAATACCTACAAAAATACAGAAAAATTTGAAAATTATGGTTTCCCAATATGCATAAAATACTTCCAAATTTAAGTTCCAGGTTTACTACAAAAGCGAAATATTTCGCACAACTCTTTCCATGGAAACCGTAACATATACACCAATGATTTTAATAGGTGTGGGGTTTGTTTAGGGTTAGGGTGGGGTTACGTTACGTCCTAACAAAATATAGATATAAAAATATAGGTCATATACTATGACCTATGTACTAAAATGAGGAGAAGGAAGTTTTATTTTTTAAAGTATTATTCATCTCAAACATTGAATAATAGTAGTCATAATCATCATTTCAATAACATACGATATTTTAATTAAAAAAAAAGGATGTAATATTTTCGAACACAAGCCCTTCCAGTTGAACGGACAATAATAATTTTCCTTTCTTCCTGTTACAGTATACACGAACATGATATTATGTACAAATTATAAAGTGAATATAATTATTATTAAAATAAATAATTAACGGGTACCAGGGAAAGTATACTGTAATTATAATCCCCCAAATTATTTAATCAAAACCATGCCTAACATTTTGAAGCAAATTAGCTTTATGTTTTCGCGGACCAATATTCAAGAAAGGTAGAACGGAGAAAGAGGAAACCCTTTGGAATACTTGTGGTGCGCGGCGAAAATCTGGCAAAATGGTAGTGCGCGGCGAAAATCTGGCGAAACGTGAAAATCGATACAGAATAACGCAGCATAGTGCGCGGCTATATCGCCCTATCCTCGCCAGGTTCTCGAGCAAATTTCTGTGGCAAAAAGTTCTATAGAAAATGAGGGATATTAATAACACGCGAGACCTTTGCGAGAGTCTAGCGAAGCCTCGGCGAGTTCGCCGCGCACCGCCAAAGTTTCATATTGTACAAATATATGGTCGCCTGCAATTCCTATATCACAGTTATTTATAGGTCGCTTCAGTCGTCATTTATTGCAGGCGACACAACAATTTTTCCACATAATATGTTAATATTACGAATGAATCACGATTGATTTTTTTTCCATTGAAAAAGGAATATAAAGTGACTTATTTGAATTTTTTTGTGGAATTTAGAGGTTTTCAAACACTGTGGTTGTTCACTGAAATTTTAAATTTAGGATTTCGCGAGTGTGCGCGCTTCTGAAACACAAGGGAAAGAAGCACACAAATTAAGGTAAGTCATATGATTCTGAAACAGTCATATTGAACTAATGGCCAATGGGAGAGAAATTTGGGCTAAAGCGAAATACCGGCCGGTTTTTGAAACGCATCCAGGACAACTGAATTCTCACGTATTTATGCTAATTTACTCGAATTTAGCTCGACTTTTTATGCTAATTTATGTTCATTTGCATATGCTGCATAAGAATGATGATTTACTCGATGCATTTCAAAAACCGGCCGTTATTTCGCTTTAAAATCGCATGGCACATGGTTTTGAAACGAATGTTGTACTGTTGTACAACTTCACTGCAGCATGTGCGCTTCTCGGCTTTTCTGACACCGAATGGGACAAATAAGCATATACAACATTGTAAAACAGTAGGACAGGTTATCTAGTCTAGTAATAATTGAAGGAAGTGTAGCACTGTGTGTTCTCTTGACTGAATACTTGACAAAATCTTGTGTATTTAAATCACAGATCTAGTAAACCGAGCGCATAGGTAAATGCACCGCCTGGTTGTACATAATAACCCCTCTTCGTGAAATTATGAAGTTTAATCGATTAATTATAGAAAGGATGGTTTTTATTAGCCCGGTGTATTTTTAGAATAAAGAGAAAATTTTTAAGAAAGAAACCTCGGGATCACCATGTGGATCTCATAATCGTGCTCGCTTCCCGACTTGAACTAATGGCCAACTGGGGGAGAGAATTGAGGTTGAGCTCGCGATTTTTTTAGAGAGAGAGGGAGAGAGAGAGGGAGGGAGAGAGAGAGAGAGGGGGATTTAGAAAGGCAGTGAGAGAAATTCTAAGGAAAAAGTCCTTCCAGGCACTAGTATATACATAAAAATAGAAACGAAAGCAATAAATTCTACCTTGCCTATCATATTGTAGGAACATAATTGTGTAAATAAGCACTTGTACAGAAACTTCACAGACCGTCTACTAGACTTACTGGAGAAAATTAATACGTTTGTCTGTTTCGTGAAACATATACCTTTTTGTCAGTTGAAAAAGAACATTCACTTAGCCTGGAGTCAGTTAGTCGAACAAAGCAGTTAATTATTGTGCTAAACACTTTCTTCTTTTGTAGAACCGTCTGTGCAGAGCATAACAAACAACATACACAGGAAAGTGGAAACCCCGATATGGCCCCGATTATTTTCCAGAAAACCCCGATATGGCCCCGAGCAAGGCCGGATTTTTTGAGGACTTGATCGGGGCCATATCGGGGTTTTTGGTTTCCCATTTACGCGAACAAATTCTAATAACCAACCTCTGATGCGCCTGATTCGGACAGCTGCACGGCAGCAACTTGAGCAACATCTTGGTGCACAGTCCGTTCCTCTTGACGAGGTTGTCCTCGTCGTCGACCTCCTCTTCCTGGTTCTGTTGCCGTGACGATGCAACCGATGCTCTTTGCTGTGATGGTGTAGCAGATTGTGTGGTGCTGCTCTTGTTTCCTATAGCTGCGGTCTTCTTGCTGCTTGCCGCTGCGGCTTCTTTGCTAGAGCGCCGCGTCTTCAGCAGTTGCCGCGTGGTGATCGGCGTCGGCGGTGCGCCGTCCGCAGCACAAGCCGACAGATCCGCACTGTTCGGGTCCGAGTGGGTCAGAGTGGCGGCCGAACGAGCAGCGCACGATTGGCTGCCCCGCTCTGCTTCTGCTGCCTAGCCAAGCGCCGCTGCCACAGGTGGCTTAATTATCGGTGTCGGGACACAGTATGAATACAGGCTGGCAAGGTGCCAACAGGATAGTTTGTAGTTTGTAGTTTGTCACAGCGAATTGCACTTTGTAGTCTCGGCGATGACGCTGCGAATACCGGAAGGCTGGAGACGACGAGATTGCTCTCGGCTTGGCACAGGGCCTCCTCAACCGCACACGCACGGCACCACCCTGCGTCTCTGCCTCGTTCCCGTGCCTCACCATGGCCCTTTCTCTGGCACTCTCGCCTCAGATCGCGCGCACGCCGGCAACGACGAGGAGCACAACGACGACAAGCATAATAGTTATGTGTCCTCGAGCGTCTCGCTTCTATCGGATTCCGATACTCTCTCATCGGCTCTGCGGTCTGGAACCTCTCTTCGTCACACTTATCTTTAAGCTCTTTTCTCTCTCTAGAACCTCTGCTTGATGTGTACACTCACACGAAGTGTTTGGTTTCGTTGAACAGACCAGAGAAATCGAGAGAAACAGAGACGAAGAGAGAAGAAGCTTTTTTGAAATCAAAACGAAGTGCCCTCGTTCGTTTCCACTACAGCTGTCTCTCTCTCGCTCACTCTCTCTCTCTCTCCCTTCTCTCTCTCCCTTCTCTCTCTCCCTTCTCTCTATCTCTCCCTTCTCTCTATCTCTCTCTCTCCTCAACAACGTTCTTCAGCTTCTACATACAATGAAACCAAAACAAATTTATACGAGCAATTGTTGCAAGTGTTCGCATTTAAATTACTTGGATATTGGACAGTCGGGTTTTTGGCAAGTAAAACCGGCTGAAAATTGTTATGTCGGACTACGGTACCTGGCCGAACCGCTTGCCGGAGAATAACTCTACGAGTTCTAGACTTCAAACAATGCGATTTTCACAGTCATATTTCTGAAATTCCGGACATTCTGCACAAATAAAATGGGGAAAACTTTTTTTCTCGTGAGCCTCTCCCTTTAACGATAGCAATCTTCTCTACATCTACTTGTGGGCTAGGCTTGTCCTTCCTGCCACGCTAGAACTTATTGTTAGGCCGAAAGAAGGAATATGCTAATGTGGCAACTTTAACTGCACACCATTATACCGTATATCCCTAGAGCATTGAGCCTAACTCGCAATCAAAGGAAGGTCTGCCCGCGTGCTCAAAAATCGGCCTAATTCAGTTGTCGGATGCGAGTTAATTCGTATGGGGAAAACGCGAAAAATTCAAGATCACGCGTCAGAAAAACGCGTGGCAACTTCGTCCTATCATCACCAGAAGCCATATTCACCACTCGGATTCCCGCGGGGAAATAGTCCCTGGGGACAGAAAACAGCATTCTAAAGTGAGACACACAGAGAAAAAGACGGTGAATTCCCCATAGGGAATTGAATGGTGAATATGAGCTCAGGGTCTCGCAAAACAAAGTTAGATGCTGGAAAATTGTGGGTTATCATTTGGACATTGCCGCGTACCATCAAACTTCTGCATCCAAGTGCGAGTAGTACATTTAATATTAATGTTGTAATAAACATGCACTCCTACCTATTAATAGGCGTTGTCATCTGACAGCATGGCCTTCCACAGCTCGACGCCTTCCTCCTTCTATGCGCACACGATGTACTGTGGGCGGTTGGGCGAAACATTCGCGGCAACATCAATCAATATTCGGGTAGTGCGGTAGGCAGAAAATCAATAATGTTTACAGTAGTTTCTTCGGATCACTCCTGATAAAACTGGAAAACGATGAAGATCAAGCGAGCCAAAGAAATCACATCATTCGTTTTGTGAAAATACGAAATACAATTGAATAGAGTGTAAAAGGTAAGGGTTTTGCTTAACAGGAAATACGAGTTAATTGTATAACTTTTCAGAAAGGTAATATGTATTATACTTACATCACGTAACAGTATTGAGTTTAAGTGTGTCAACTAACGACATTGAAATCAGCTCACATAAAACACATAACTGTGATTTCTTGAATTAGCACATTATCTTTAATTGGTTTGTAGAAATGATTGATTTCTACTAATGTTAAATAGTTGCGAAGCAAAAAGAACCTAACGACCACTTAGGTGATTTCATGAAATTATGGAACAATTTGGTTTAATGGATTAGTAGAAATCGTCGACTTATTAGCTTCTTATCGACAAATAGGATATAAAGCTGCATGGCACGTGGTTTTGAAACTAAGCTGGTCAGTTGCATTCTCATTCTCGTGTATTTTATGGAATTATGTTCCATTCTGTGCTTAAAGAGAAAGGAACGCAGTTGAGCATCTTGTGCTTCAAAACCACGTGCCGTACATCTTGAACTTCTTGGAAATATTCTAAATTTCATGAGCTTTCAAATATAAATTCATCTTTCGTCGTCTCAATATAAAAGAAGATTCATCTATAACTCAAGGACCAAAAATGAAAAGTAATAAGTGGGAGGACGTGAGCAAATATAGTAGTCCAGTGAGGATTTTTGGAGTAAATATAAAACCATATAAATCCCCACTAGGCTAACATGCAAAGTTAATAACAATTTTAGTGCATCCATTGTTTGAGTACTACATGCATGCAAGAGCCAAGACATTGAATATGTACCGAACCTAGAATTATACTAAGTATTGATACTTTTTGTTATTAAAATAATGTAAACATGGGTAGTAGGGTAGTTTTGGGGTGTTGATTGTAAAGCGGTCAACAGCAGATTTTTCAAATACATTTTGGATGACTGCATTCCCAAGCATATGCAAATGAGTGTGATGAGAATGAAAAATCGAGTTCGCTCAGCATAAATACATTGTTCATCATACGTTTCAAAAAGCGGCCGTTATACTGCCTTAGAATTTCATTATACTCTACTAAAGAGCATATCACCTCTAGCAGCGGTATGAAAACACAAAATAAAGTTATTAGAAAAAATATTTCTCTATCCGATGTTTCATTCATCTGCATCAGACTATGTGATAAAATATTTTAGAATTTCTCTTTTATACATATAGCTCACTGAATCATGGGTACCCATACTTTTTCAACACATGCTCATTAGAACAAACAAGATCTAATTGCCAGTGTCTGTGGGTTTCGAAACAATAATCATCCACAATTATGATAGCTAATAATTATAAAATGTGCCAAAGTGAATGCAAATAATACAAGGGACTTTATGGCAGCCCTGAGGCCCTGAGCCAAACATTTGGTGGGTGTATGGCCTATGGCGGTAGCGTAGTGGTTAACGCACACTGGGGAAACTCCGCGGCTGCGCGGCGCGCCTATGGCGCAAAAATGTCGACAAATGAGTTCGATTCCCGCTCGTCCAATACCCCAATTTTTCGATCACAGTCAAAAATTATAGAATGGTTTAAAAATGTTCCAACAGTAGGCAGTAATAAAAAAACAAAATGAAATGAAAGTATGAGCAGAAGAAGCTAAAGAAGAACTAGAAGCAATTAACTTTGACACTGAAAACAACCATTAGAAATGCCACGCAATTTGTTCTAATATGGTCTATTCTGAAAATAAACAAAAGTGAACATTCAAGCGCTTTGTGGGGTTTCTATGTATGCGATTCGCACTTGCGAAAATGATAAATTCCTGTCCATCCGCCATTTTGAAGCTATTACGGATCTATTTCATACGGAACTATATGAAGTAGCACGGGTCGATTTCAAATAGCATTCAAATAGCACAGGTCCATTTCAAATAGCATTCAAATAGCACGCGTCTGATGCGCTTTCGCTTCAGGACCATGTCAAAAGCGTTATTCGCATGGCTTACTGTAGGCAGTTGACATGTATGTAAAATTGAACATGGACGGACATTTGATATTTTCGCATGTACGATTCGCGAACATGGAAAACCCATTACTTCGATACAAACAAGAAAAGGCCCGTGAATTCATAAAAAAAATCGTTTTGGACAATAGATATAGATATGCTAATTTATTCGGTGTTTTGCAATAACCAGTTGACATGTTATTAGATTCATAAAAGCGAGCACTATTTTCAATTTATTTTGCACGAAAAATGTTTTTTTTTAGGTGAAAAGCACAGAAAGCTTGAACTATACAATTGAAGAAGATAATGCAAAATTTAGCATTAAAATTATGCAAATTTTCTAAATGTTAAAGAAGCCAAAATTAGAATGGCATGTTTCGTTATATTCAAATTAGGCAGTAACATATAAGCAATTAGCATATGATGCACACATTAGCATGTTACACATTAGCATCTTCCAAGTATCTGTATTTGTATAGCTCTGCTCAAAAAAGGATGACCACTATGATTATGAAACGGACTTCCAATAATAATAAAATATAAATAAGCAAAAAAGAGCAAAAGCTCCCAGCTTTATTTCATTAATGTCACGGTCTGTCAAATGAGTTTTGAGGGAAAAAAATAGAATTATTTCGTGTTCTGCTTCAAATAACAGTCTATTTGTGGAGTGGTCAAACAACGCTTTCATGGATTTCATATTTGTTTTACCATTTTTTTGCATTTCTGAAGTTTAACTGATCACTACAATGATTAGTGGATGAAATGCGAATATAGTTATAGGAATGACATATTCACGCAATAAGGCTCACTAAAAGTACACCCTCTATTGCTTTCCTTGTATCGAAGGATGATGGTTCGATCTTCCAAAAAACAAACGTTATAAGGCTCAGCACGTTAGTTTGAAGCAATTAATTAATCTAAAGAACTTGAAGTCAAATAAAATAATCTATCGTATGCTACGCAGATTTCGAAGCTAATGCAAATTTACAATTGATTTTCCAATCAAATACAAATTTGCATGCCCACCATTGAAATCAGCAGTCTAATACGAATACGATAAAGAATTTTGATAGAAATCAAAGCTTTATATTGATTTATTCCTTTCAATTTAAAGAATGTGCTTCATAAAGCATGTTTATTGGAAGCTAACACCATCATCTTTTGATAAAAGGATAGTAATTGAGCACTTAACTCTCGTGAGCCTCCTCCTTTAAAGCGATATGACACATTGTTTTGCAACGTGTGCTACAGTATATGCATGTTTCGGTACCCACCTGTGCGCGAACCGCACAGAATTGTACTCACTAGAATACATGGGAACACGTGTTTCCAGCATACGCTTCAAAAATCACGTACCGTACCGCTTTAATGAAAATTAACGTACTGCATATAGCTGAAGACCTTTCTAAAGCAAAAAGCCACTGGATACTAATAATTTGTTGTACATGTTTTGAGAATGCAAGGGGAGAAAATCTGAAGACCTCAATTGCCCTCTCTCTCTATCTTTCTCTCCCTCTCTCTCTCTGGCTACCGCTCTCTCTCTTTCTCTCTCTGTCTCTCTCTCCCTTCCTCTCTCCATCTCTCTCTCTCTCTCTCTCTATCATCATTCCTTATAACACCTCCTTGCTATTCGACACTGGCCAAGGGGCGAGTCACATACACTAATTAGTGAAGGAAGAATCTCCGTGGTCAATACATGGAATAGAGAAGCACAATGATCGCCTGGCAATGAAACAAGGGGCAATGGGGAGAAGCCATCTACCATATCGGAATGTTTTGAATATTTTCTGGGCAATGACAATTATGAACTGGACTAGATGTTTTCTTCGAAGTGCTTGGCACTCTGGGCCTAACTTGAACATTTGAAAATATTTCTGTGTTTCAATAAATATTTTGAAGGATTTTACTGAATAAACAATGGTAGATTGAACATTATAATACTGATATACCGGCCGGTTTTTGAAACGCATCGTCTACACCAACATTATTATGCACTTATGCAAATGAACATAAATTAGAATAAAAAATCGAACCAAATTCGAGCAAATTAGCATAAATGCATAAGTAAGCAGCTGTCCACGATTCTTTTCAAAAATCGGTCGGTGTTTCGCTTTAACTCCGACCAACAGGAAGTGACACTAAGAGTACTCTGTAACGAAGGAACAATGAAAGTCCAAGTGACCAAGATAGCTCAGCTCACTTCTGATTCGTGCCGTGATAGTTCTCCACAAAAGTTTCAACACCCAATTTAAAAAAAAAAGTAAATAGTAAAAGAATGTACCTAGGCTCAGGCTTACAGGAACCACGAAATATGGCCTCAGCCTAAGCCCAAGCCTAGGCCTAAATCCAAGCCTATAAAAAGTACAGTACCTGTTGTGTAGAGTGTGTCTGGATGAAGGAAAGCGGCGCCTCCGCCGTAGGCACATATGTCAGTACATTCGAGTTGTGCAGTTAACTGCAAGAATGTATGCTTATTAAACTAAAAATTCTTAAAGCGAAATACCGGCCGGCTATCGGCTATCGCCGCCTGAGGCGACTTTCCAATACTGCGCAGGCTATACTTCGTTCAAAGCCTTCAAAAATGGGCATTATACTTATATGACACGTTTGAAAGGTAGTGCCTATATTTAAAATTTAAGGTACTGACAATGAGCCTGATTTTACTTATTTGGAGTTGCGAAAATTTCAACTGCTTATACCAAATCCTTGAAACGTATTATGGATTTCGTTGCGGATTCGGTGACAAACATCTAAACTCTTCTCCTTTACATAACAAGATTGAGGTGGAGACCTTCCGTATACAACGTTACGTGAAAATCCAGATTTTACCCAGTTAGAGCATACTATACAATAATAAATTAATAATAAACATAAAATAACACTTATACAATAAAAATGATACCTGAAAATCCTTGTCAGTTTCACAAAACTGAACGGACAAAATACTGTATCGATGTTCTGGCCGAGTGCCGTTTCTCCGTCAAAATTTGCACTATAAGTGATCTCTTCATTCTTGATAGAACAAGCAAAAAATGTATTTAATCAAACAACGAAATACAATACGAACTTCCGGTGTCTATATAAATAAAGACAAAAAAAAAATAACTTGTTGAAAAAATAATTCATGCTCATAGTTCACAAACCATAGCTGAGAAGGATACGTGTGAACTAAATGAGGTATGATAGTGAAGCAATTGGAGCTGGGACAAGATATATGATGTATACACAAAAGGGGCTTCTGTTAGAGATAAGACTTCAACCTTCAAGGTTTCTTTCTTAAATAAGGTCAATACATATATATAATATAAGAAATAAGAATTTATGCATATTATTCAATACTACGACATAAATGTTTAATTATTTATTAGATTCTCATTAAAGGGACAGGCCCATCAAAATAAACCTATATTTACGATACGTTCATAATGACTATCAAGCATTTTTATTACAATATATACAAACTAAATTTCACCATTATTCGCCCTAGACAACTTTTTTCCAATGCGCCCTGCTCAAATGTATACCATAAAACTGCAGATTTCAAAGCTATATATGCAAATTTTAATCGCATTATAATTTCACGATAAATTTGCATTGACGACAAGGATATTTGCGGCTCTACGGTATACATTTGAGCAGAGCGCATCGGAAAAAAGTTTTCAATGGCAAATAAATGTGAAATTTAGTTTGTATATATTGTAATAAAAATGCTTGATAATCACTATGGACGTACCGTAAATATAGGTTTACTTTGATGGGCCTGTCCCTTTAAAGAGCGCAGCACCAAGAAACGACGAAATTACACGAAAAGTAGACAATACGAAAAGACGAGATGCTTATGTTGATATTTACCCCAAAAGAAAAACAAAAGAATAATCTAAATCTAAAATAAATAGTTGATTTACATTTAGTCAACAACAACAAAAATGTGATATAGGGAGAAATACATGGGTATATGATAGGTAGAGGCTCCAGCTCCAGCTCAAGCAATACTGAAAAGAAATTTTTTTTCTTAATAACTTCTAATTTCCAATGCCGGTGGTCTCGTCTCGACGACGTACGATATCTAATTGTATAATTGCCTGGCTTCAAGTTCAAGTCTGACTAAGAAAGAGGATTTTCCTCAAAAAGTGTTGCAGGAGATTCTGCGAGCTCTCTCTTTTTCTTTCTTTCTTTTCTTTCTTCCTTTCTCTCTCTCTTTCTCTCTCTCTATCCTTCTCTTGCTCTTTCTATTTCTCTATCCATCTCACTCCTCTCTCCATAAAAAACCAGGGAAAAAGACACAGAAAGACAGTGTAAGGTTGGGAGAGTATTGGAAAAGGCTGAGAACAGAAATAGTAAGGGAGACAGTGAGAATCAGAGAAGCGAAGAAAGAGAGAGAGAGAGAGAGAGAGGAGAGAGAGAGAGGTGGAGAGGGCATATAGGGTTCATAGCCCCACGCGGCCATTCCGAATGTCGCTAGGGACCCTTCACAGGGGCATCTGAGGGTCTGGCCCAATGCCCAGTTCAGATAGAAAAAAGGCCTCCACGACAAAAAGTGGAAGTTTCAGTCATACTGTATTTAAAATATGTTTATTTATACAAAATAGCAATATTATTAATTGTTTATAAGGACAGCAAGATCAACGTGTAGTTATTGAACTATTAATCAAAAATTCCTACTACTTTCCCAGGAGTGGCGAGTATAAAACTATTTATATAGATGCCTTGTTATTTTAGGATAAAATTTCAATAAATTTCAATTATATTAGCTTAGCGAATTAATCGATATTTGCACATTACACAACACATTACGGCTTGCGTCGATATTCTAATGTAGACAGATCGGGAAAAATTTCATATTCATACTTTGATACTTGTATATCGACTTTAGACTCCTATACTATCCAATGGAAAAATTCTGCCGATTGCATAGAAATTGATTAGGAAATAAATTGCATGTCGGTATGATCGCAGCTCCTAATCGTAAGAATCAATGTAGACTTAGGCTTAGGCTTAGGCTTAGGCTTAGGCTTAGGCTTAGGCTTAGGCTTAGGAAGCACTTCTAAATTATCTCGAAGCCTAACGCCTAGGTAATTTAGAGGTGCTTAATGAAAGCTACCAAAAGAAAAGATGTAAAAAATGAAAAATATGACGGCTACGCAATTCATATAAAAAGATATAATACATATGTGTAAAAACGACAACAACATATCAAAATGTGAAGAAAATAAAAATATATTTAAAAAATTGTTCTCATTGAGCTGTCTGTGAATAGATTTTGAGTGCTTTTCCCGATGAAACCGAGAGAGTGGGGAACGGAGAGAGAGTGCAGTGAAGAAGAGAGGGAACTAGAGGGAATATGCTTGTGGAGAGAGGTGAGAGAGCAGAGATGACGGATCACTTCACAGAGAGTTTGAAACTGGAGAGAGGAAAAAGATCTGTGCTAAAAGAACATGCCAAAGTATTGGTACAGTTCATTCGAAGTTCTTATGCTTATCGAGTACTACACATTTACTCAAGTACTAATTCAGAAACTACTTCAGAAAAATTTCGATGTAGAAATAACAAAATATCAATGAAAGAGCTTTGCGATTCGCAATGTTTGCATAAACTCTCGTCTGTGAGTAAGAAAGAAGAATTTTTGATCTGGGATAAGTCCAAGAAAAGTCTCCAGTTGTACAAGTATTAGATTCATAAACAACGTGACATACCGCTTTAAAGTTTACCAATGCCATTAACTAAATATATTATTGAAAATTGACAGGTCATTGAACTGTGATTTTGATTTGAATTTGTTCTGTCACAGGACGTAGGACGTACCGACGTACCGTGTCTAGCGCCACGCAAACGGAAGCTTGCAAACTGATAGCGAAGCCCGGATCACCGGTAGGTAAAGATTCTCTTTCTTCTCTCTCTCTCTCTCTTTCTCTCTCTCTCTTTCTCTCTCTCTCTCTATCTTTCTCTCTCTCGCCCCTAATATTTGTATATCTCGAGTGTGTCTGTATGCGTGTGCTGTTTCTTCCGAGAAAACGATGTCGGATCAATCTCCGGGCATATTTCACATGATTTTCCCTCCAAAAAGACTTAATCTAAGTCGATATAATATATTTATAACACTAATAATATTTACTCTGTTCAATGCAAATGCGGCCAGCGTAGCCGAGACCAGGCTTTTCCAGGACTTACTCACAGGTGTGTTCACTTTGTTCAATAAACATGTTTTATTCTGCAACGCGACGCTTCAGGGTCCGCGGCACACCCAAAGGGGGCCCGCCACAGCGGGCCACTACGGGCCAGACCCTTTTGAACCGAAGGTCCGCGGCGCTATGAGTTCCTAAGTGTGCTAAGAAGTTGGATCCTATCCTATCGTCTCTTTGTACCTAGCCGTAAAATACCGACTCTTACCCATCAAGTACAGATTTCTATATGGTTAATGAACTCTTACTAGCAATGTTTAGTATGTTTAAGAGTTTGTAAGTTTGTATGTACGTAACAGAAAAAAAAACATTTGTCTATAGGCTACAACCCACTGGAGCGTCCTGTTGCCAATGCGTCCCAACCTCTAATCGTGAAGATCAAACTCTTCCTTCAACAAATACTCGATGTCGACGAGAAGAATCAACTCGTATCCGTGAATGCGTGGATAAGTTTTGTGAGCTTTTGATTGTCACGTTTGTTTTCTTCAAAGACGAAATTAAATGTATGATGCTACTCGAATTTGTATTCTCTATATTTAAGTAAAACACAACAGTAATAAAAACGGCAGGTATTTGCAATACATTTTTCAATATAATCTCCCCTTTTGTCCGAGGTTTATCGCGGTCGTTTCTATTTCTCGGATCAGCTCTTCCGTCTACTGTAGAATACACCATTACCATTTATCGTCCGAACTAAGTATAAAAACATGTCGCGCGTGTTTTTCACAATTTACTGCCTTAGTTTTCCGCGCGGTAATGGAATCTATATCCGAAATCTATATCTACACCCGACTTATAATTTCTATTTTGTGATTTTGGAAAGTTTAATGGTTAATTATTAGCGAAAGGTATCTAGTTAATTTTTCTTTTTCTTGCAGACCTGGGAGGACTACAAACTACATTGGGATCCGAAGGAGTATAATGGAATAAAAGATCTTCGATTTCCGGGCACTACTGATCATATATGGAAGCCGGATGTTCTACTCTATAATAGGTAATGGATTACGGTATTATTGGTGGTTTTTTATTTTGCTCCTAAATGAGTTTCCTACGAAACATGAAACTATTGGTAACAGCAATAGTATGCATAAGAAGTCCACCCTTCCCATGTATTCTATGCGGATTATGCCCAGTATGTGCAGGAAAAGCACGTAAAACACATGGAAATGGATTTGTAACACATGGAAATGGATTTGTAAATCGTTAGGTTCATAAACCACGCGTCATACATCTTTAATGAAACGCGTGTTCAGTGCTGCCGAGGACTTTGACTCCACGTACAAGAGTAATCTATTGGTGTACAATAATGGAGAGGTGAACTGGATTCCTCCCGGAGTACTCAAGTTCGTATGTGCCTTGGGTAGGTTTGATTTTCATTGAGAGGCTTCATAGTCCATAGGAAATGGGTGAAACCATTTGGTGACGGTTCACTGGGTTTTTTTTCGTGGGCCGGCCAGCATCAACTGGTTACTAAATGGTCTCGAGCCAGTCACCGCCCATTTAGTTTCCACTGAATTATTACTGAATTAATACAATTACCTTATTGCAGACGTTACATGGTTTCCGTTTGATGAGCAACTCTGCGAACTCAAGGTCGGAGATAACAATCGTTTTTGTAGTTTTAATCTGCCACCAAAAGTTTGTCTCGGTAAGAGTTCATCGCTGGTGGGATACTACCACGCAGTTTACTAGGCCTATAATTATTACATTTAGCATTTCAGTTCGGCTCTTGGACTTTCCACGGATACGCCATTGATTTGCATATCGATAGTCCATCAGGGGATTTAAATGCCAGTGGGTGTCAATCCAAATCGCCCCTTGTTTTATTTTTGATATGCATTGTTCACCCCATAAAACATCATAATCAGTACCAGTACGTACAAAAAGTTTCTAAATCAAGGCCCCCCGGAGTTTGTTGTTTGATGATATTGGATAGACTCGATCGGAAGCTCCATTCTATTAGACAGACTAGAGCTCGGCGCGCGCTGCGCGCGCGCCTCGCTCTAGCGTTTTACGTTTTACTTGAGCGTTCGCGCAAGCCTTATAATCATTGAAGTTGATTTGCAGCATTACTATATCACTACGGTGAAGTCTGCACGTCTACTTATTTTTGACGTCATAGATTCTGAAGCAGAAGACATGCTGCCCGTCTAAGTCAAATGCGCGTCTGACATCATCGCGCGCGCCTCGCTCTAGCGTTTTACGTTTTACTTGATCGTTCGCGCAAGCCTTATATTTTATGTGCTATTTTCCTTTTTTTTTCTGCGTTAAATGCGCGTCTGACATCATCGTTGAAGTTGATTTACATCATTAATATATCACTACGGTGAAGTTTGCACGTCGACTTATTTTTGACGTCATAGATTCTGAAGCAGAAACGGTATTGCCCGTCTGAGTCGAATGCGAGTCTGACATCATCATTAAAGTTGATTTGCAGCATTACTATGTCGCTACGGTGAAGTTTGCACGTCGACTTATTTTTGACGTCATAGATTCTGAAGCAGAAGACATGTTGCCCGTCTAAGTCAAATGCGCGTCTGACATCATCATTGAAGTTGATTTGCAGCATTACTATGTCGCTACGGTGAAGTTTTTACGTCGACTTATTTTTGACGTCATATATTCTGAAGCAGAAAAGGTATTGCCCGTCTGTGTCGAATGCGCGTCTGACATCATCATTGAAGTTGATTTGCAGCATTAATATATCACTACGGTGAAATTTGCACGTCGACTTAGTTTTGACGTCATAGATTCTGAAGCAGAAAAGGTATTGCCCGTCTGTGTCGAATGCGCGTCTGACATCATCATTGAAGTTGATTTGCAGCATTACTATGTCGCTACGGTGAAGTTTGCACGTCGACTTATATTTGACGTCATAAATTCTGAAGCAGAAACGGTATTGCCCGTCTGAGTCGAATGCGCGCCTGACATCATCATTGAAGTTGATTTGCAGCATTACTATGTCGCTACGGTGAAGTTTGCACGTCGACTTATTTTTGACGTCATAGATTCTGAAGCAGAAGACATGTTGAACGTCTAAGTCAAATGCGCGTCTCACATCATCATTGAAGTTGATTTGCAGCATTACTATGTCGCTACGGTGAAGTTTGAACGTCGACTTATTTTTGACGTCATAGATTCTGAAGCAGAAGACATGTTGCCCGTCTAAGTCAAATGCGCGTCTCACATCATAATTGAAGTTGATTTACATCATTAGACTTGATCTACGGTGAATTTTAAATTTCGACTTAATTTTGACGATCATAGTACCTTCAATGTCAAAGAACGATCACTTTGCGTATCAAATTGATCCGCCGCATCATTTCTATTTATGCGGACAATTTCTCCCTGTTCTTTGCCAGCTGCGGTTTAATTACCCAAGTTTGAGGTTAGGCTGGCCTATTTTTATTGCGCAATAGTGCGATCGATACTGGCCGTCTACTCTGCGTCTTAGCAGTCGCAGTGCTATTTAGTCGTTCTCTAACACGCGACTTTTGCTTATATCTCGCTTTGGGATCGCCGGGGACACTCGACACAATGTTCGCGTTTGCTTATCTCATTGAGCTCTAATTTTTCATAGGATTACTTTTTCGATGTGCACCGTAGATAGTCAATTTGGGGTTCTAAATATCAGTGAGTAGTGAGTACCTCATACGTGATATATGCATGTAAACAAGTTTTGCACATCGTAAGATTATCTTTCAATCAATAAATCTTCAGCTCATCAAATGGATCTGTCCACATATGTGACAAATGGTGAATGGTCTCTGATTCAGTCTCCAGCTATCCGTCACGTTGGATACTTTAAATGTTGTCCGGAACCTTATCCAGTGGTCAAGTATTATCTTCACCTAAGACGAAGAACACTCTTCTACGGTATGTTAAAGCGGTATGACACCTGGTTTTGGAGAACGCCTAGATAACTGCACGCCATTGTGTTATATGCAAATTTTTGCTGCCTTTTGGTATTTCCGACACAGAATGGGCAGAGTTTGTATATAACACACGAGAATGAAATTGCTCAGCGCTCGTTTCAAAACCCATGTCATACACCTTTAAAACTCATGAAACCATAAAAGTTGGCCGTTCTTTGAGTGCGAATTCGAATGAACTGGTCGAACTTTCATAAATTAATATGACCCCATGAAAATGAATATCTGTGCAAGTTTCTTCCAAATTAGTTATGTAGACCTTTTCTCTTTAAAATAAATGTAGCAAACAATATGAAAAGCCATTTTTAACTAGTTTGTAGAGGCTTTATGCCGAGAGCACTTTTGCATTAAAAAACCAAAATTTCAAAAGCCCACCTTTTGAGGGAGAGGGGAGAACCGGGACCTTTTAATCGAATATTCTACAGTAGTTGAAAGAACATATCCGTGAAATAGAAAACAATGAGCTCCATGGATGGGGATGAAGCTGTAATAAATATTGGGGACCGTATTTTGAGAGTATAGAAAACGGTAATAATATCTACCTAATAATACCAGTACCTAATAGTATCTAATCCCAAATAGTATCTAATCCCAAATCATATTATTCATTTTTTTATTCTATTTAATTTACACAAGTAACAAGCATTTCAACACACCACGAACCACTGAGGAAACTTTGTCAATTGGGGGCCCACCTTGGGTCCATCGTACGCCCATCTCTGGCCCACTCTACGCCCAGAATGACTGGGCTGCACTTTGTTCGCCCATCGCACGGCGCCCGCGTAGTAAACCTACTAAGTTCAGCACCACTTGTGCTCTTCCAACTACTGTAGAAAATTCGATGGATATAAAACCTGGGAAGTGGTGCACTTACCAAGGATGTTTTGCAGTTTATTTTAGTTTTAATATACACAGTTTAGGCTTCAACTTGATCATTCCCTCACTGTTGATAACGTTGATGACCGTACTCGGATTCACTCTTCCACCAGATGCCGGAGAGAAGATTAACTTGGGTTTGTGTTTGATTTTTTTAATTAGCTAATTATCCCCGCAGCTAATTATCTACACAATTAGCAGTATCTAATTATCCCCGCAAAGTTGAAACTCTTCTCGTCTCCGATATGTATTTCAGCCTTTCTCCAACAGTGACCTAACACGTAACAGCATAGAAGTCGAGCTTCGTTTTTATTGTTCCGGTTCCTAGGGCCTGAGCAAAACATTTCGAATTTGCACGTCAATCGATCAATCAGTCAATCGATTTTTTGAAATTATATCAAATTTCAAAACTACATTTTATTTCAGAAATGACCGTACTCCTAGCAATTGTCTTCTTTTTGAGTATGGTTTCTGAGATGACTCCGCCCACTTCGGAAGCTGTACCATTGATAGGTTGGTATATGATACGTCAGTAGTTTGGAATTCAAGATTCTTACCAATTGTTGCAATCACGGTATGGTTACGGTACGTAACTAAGAAAAATCATAACATCTATACTTACGCTGCTCTACTTTAGACTTTTCCTGTTGCTGGGCTGGGTTGTGGCCGTAAGGTCGATGTCGAGTGACCATTGCAGTAGTTTGTGTTCTCATTGATAGTACTTCAGGCGTGTTCTTCTCCTGCTGTATGCTTGTCATATCAGCGTCTGTGGTATTCACTGTTGTGATTCTAAACTTACACTTTCGAGGCCCAGAGACCCATATTATGTCACCACTGGTAGGGAGTTACTATTTACTCGTATGGGGTACCCACTTAACCTAACAGAGGGTACGCCGATATGGGGCGGCGGACACGCTTTGGGTTTGACAGGGAGCGCGCGCGAAGGGCCGCTTGTGCGCCAACTGGATTTACAACTTTCGCGCTCCACCTTACCATTTTGTGCTGCGCGGTTTGCTTAGAGTACATCGATAATCTTTTTAAGTTGAGAAGTATTCTCTTGGAATGGCTTCCCTGGATCTTGATGATGTCCCGTCCTGGGCACACCTTTTTCAATGGAACTGTACTCGAAGATGAAGACGTAAAACTGCCGGAACCCTCTTTACCTGTTGAGTAAGTTGTAGTTTGTAGTTTCGCGTGTTCCACTGGAATTCCTAATTGAAAAGATCAACTAAGACTTGATTTATATCTACCAGGTCACTAGGCTATCATACTGGCGATGACTTCGGTGCAAAATGGGCAACAATGACGTCAACTGTCTTACAATTTTAGTCGAACTAATATGCCTGCGCATCAGCCTGTGTACGAAGCACAACTGCTACTACTGCATTCGTGCTACAACGAACTAAAACAGGTTTCTATCAAATATGTAATAAATTCATATAGTTTGTATACTTTCCGATATGGTCTTATTGACTTTGTTGATGGCAATAAGTTCTATAAGATACCAGAGTTTCTGACCAAAGACAAAATTCATAGCCCCGGCAATTCACAAAGAAGAGAGTGATTTCCTCGTTCAGTTCAGTTCGTACGCCGTTCGGATAAAATTAGATGGATTGAATTATTAGATAAAATATAAACAAAGATACTCAATAAATCAATAATTAATATTTTCAGATAACCGCACGTATGGCAAAAGAGGAACGGGAAGAGCGTGTCCAGCATGACTGGAGGTTCGCTGCCATGGTGGTGGACAGAGCCTGCCTCATCATTTTTTCACTATTCATCGTCATAAGCACCCTAGCAATTATGATGTCCGCCCCGCATATTATTGCATAGACAATCAATAAAAATGTTTTATTAAAATATTCTTCAGTCTGCTTGGTGTAAGTGTAAGGCGATCACACATACTTGGTGTAAGCGTAAACGTGGCTACAAACATGAGAATTTCATTTGAATTCATTCATTACAGTAATTGTGCAATACTGTTTTCTGAGACAAAACTAAATCGCAAATAAGGTACCGTAGTTTAGCAAGACAAAGCGCGGGAATTTAAAATTAATATACGGTAAAGTCACCGCTCTTCGCGGCAAAAGTGCACTTTTCTTCATGGATTTTTGGATTTCATTTTGTTTTGATTAGTGTTTTCTGTTCGTGGTTTGTTGCTACTTGTTTTATTCTATGATAAAGAGAAATGCGTTTATTTCACTGTCTGGTCCATGTGTGCCTTACTGCGTGCAAGCCGCTCCGGAATTATTGAATTTGAAACGTAAAAATCGCATTTCCGTTCATATTTTCCCTTTTGGACCTTTGTAAAGTGATTTGCTGTACTGTATCTGCAATATATCTAAAGTGGAGTGCCCTTCTCCAAAAATACGTTGTGTTTCATTTCCGTTTTCTGTGTCTGTCGCGTGTGCCTTTTTCGTGATTTAGACCTCTTGTAAATAGACGTATATTGTGTATATTAAAGATGGCATCGACCGACACAGCACAGCGTGTTCTCCGTATGGAGATGGACAAGGGAGGAGCCTTCGATTTCTCCAACTGCTATCGCAATATGGCTCTCTGCCGCATGGGACAAGCTGGACCGAAGCTTACATCCACCGGTAAATTTTTTGGAGGATTTATATCCTACACCAGCATGTTTATTTGATTTTCCTCTCTATTAAGAATTGTAGTATGCGCTGAATTGATGTTCAAATACCGTCATTCGTTATTACTCTATAACCAATTGGTATTTATGTTCATTATGATAATAAATACTATTAGGTACAACCATCGTTGCTGCTAGCTATGAGGGTGGTATGGTGATGGGAGCCGATTCTCGTGCTACCGCTGGAAATATCATTGCCGATAAGCACTGTGAAAAGGTGCACAAGCTGACGGAGAGCATCTACGCTTGTGGTGCCGGAACTGCTGCCGATCTCGATCAGGTTATTTTCTTTTAAAAGATATATACAGATCACGTCGTTTGTGCGATTGTTAGTTTTTCTCCTATGGTATGGGTGTTTATATCAAGCACTACGTAGTTTCGCGTAATACCATGAATCACCGCGTCACCGCCGGATTGACTCTGACTTTATTGCAGTGGCAAATTTATGATAGGCTTCAGCCACAAACTAAAACTGTATACAGCATACCTCCTACCTCCACTACAATTCCGTTTATATTTATGCCCTGAGGCCGTATTCACCAACACATAGGGCTCCCTGCGTGTTGGTGAATACTGCCTCTGATAGTCTTGTCTGGGAATTAGGAGAGTATCTATGCCAATGTTCTGGTCTAGATCTCTCCTTGTTGTCTATTATACAATACGTCATGTTTTAGGTGACCAAGCAGCTCTCTTCGAACCTCAGACTGATGGAGTTGAATACTGGAAAGAAGGCGAGAGTTATCACTGCCCTCAGACAGGCAAAACAACATCTCTTCAACTATCAGGTTGGTTCAATACACTTGTTATCTATGGGTCTATTTCTACACAGTGAAGATATTACTGGTTTGTTTTACTTAATAGTGAAACTTACTTGAACCCTGATGTAGAAGAAAAAAGTAATGCTTTAAAGGGATCGGTTGAAAACGTTATGTTTTTCAATGTCTGTTTGGTCTATTTCAATTAACAAGCCGTATTGTTGCTGATGACTTGATGGGTTATCCTGCAATGTACTTTGATTTGTTGACTTTTTATTACATACAATAACTTTTTGTTTTTGGAACCTTTGTGGTGTTCCAGGGTTACGTGGGTGCGTATTTGCTGATTGGTGGTGTGGATGCGACCGGACCTCATCTCTATGAGTGCACTGCCAATGGAACCACAATGCACAAACCATTCGCCGCACAGGGATCCGGAAGTTATGCCGCTATCACCATTCTCGAGAGAGATTTCAAGTAGGATTCTTTATTATATTTCTGACTTTTTATTTTACGTCTCAGTCGAGTCACTAGTAGGTTTACTACGCGTAATACTCCCACGACCATATATTTTTTTGTGTATGGTTCAGCTGTAAGTGTAAGTACCTCGAATCTCGAATCCATAGATTCGGTGTGTAATTGTTCAAGTTCAATAGGAATAGCATCGCGATGGTTTTGAGCTTTGAGCTGGTTCGTGCCGTTTGTACACGCCCGGGCTGCAAACTGCAAACAAAACATTTTAACACCGCAAAACCACCAAGAAGGCAAGAAGCTTCTAATATTTATATGTAAAAGAGACATCTTGGCATCACTATCACTAGAGCCACCCAACCACTTCTTGCAGGTTCGGCATGAACGAGGCCGAGGCGAAAGAGCTGGTTCAGCGTGCCCTGCATGCTGGTATGCACGGTGACAACATGTCGGGTAACAGTCTGAACCTGGTGGTCATCCGCCCGGATAAGACTATATTCGAAGGACCGATTGTGCCCGATTTCTGCAAGAAACCAGAGCCTGTGGACCTGGACTACAAGTTCAAGCCAGGGTCGACTCACGTGCTCAAGAGAAAGGAGATCAAATACCAGATTGTGGAGAGCATGGATGTTTCTCATTAAATTATTGTTGAAGACCTGAGTTGATTATCTCTGTGTCTCTGCTTCTCTCTCTCTCCTCTCTCCTCTCTCTCTCCTCTTTTATTTATTTGCGGGGCCCGTTCCTCCCAAGAAATTTTACAAGAGTTTCTGTCTTAAATTAATTTTCCTTGATTTGGTCCTTTTTCTTTGTATGTTATTCTCTCTAGACTCGTTTCGATCGCTTCTGATTTATTTTGATTATTCTCCTTTAATTTATTATTTAATGCACGTGTTGATGAACGTTCGAGTAATTTTCCGGTGTGTAATTTATTTACCTGTTCGATTTTTATTTAAATAAACTTTTTACAGGTATCGCACTATATTCTTCGTCCCGCTTGACGAAAATCGCAAATGGACGCGGTGGAATGCGAATTTTTAGCTGGAGATGAACTTATTAAGGTATCTATTTTTTCTTTAATTGGACCGTTTCAGAGACAAACTACATTTGACCATGACTAATCATTCGACGGGTTGGTCTGGTTATCCGTGACTGTGTTTTATATTTGTATACTATCTACTATGCCTGTCATTCAACATTTTTCTAGATTGTTCCCAACTTCACTGAGCCAGAGCTACAGATGATTGGCGGAGAGGTGGGACCGTTTGAGGCGGGTATTCCCGTTGATGTCCCCATATGGATGGCCGTACATCTGAGGAAGAGACACAAGTGCACCATTATGGTGAGTTGCCGGTTTAACTTGACTGATCGATTCATTTAGTTCTTATAGTTGCTATTTGATACTGACCTACCAGTCTACGAATTACGAAATAGAAGAATGGCATGTGTTGTTGCTAACTGTATACACTTTTATAAGCATTGTTCACTTTGTTTTGTACGTAGTACCCAATGAGGCCGTGTTTAAGCTTGGTTACTTTGCTACCTACAAATTAGGATGAACATGCTTTCAGCCCCCAAAATGGCTGCTAGTCGATGAATTGAAGACGTTAATCGAGGCCGAGGGTGAAGTGGACAGCCTGACACAGGTACGCTATTTTATATGAAATTTTCTAGTCCGTTTTTTTTTGACATTAGGATGTTATAATTGTTCGGTTTTTATCGTATTACTATCAGTCAAATAGAATAGGACCATGCTTAAGACGTTCCTTTTCTTTTCTGACGTTTATTTTATTACCAAAAATAATTATATGTGAGCTTTTGCGTTGCCTGGATCACTGTCTTAATTTCAGCTACCTCCGTATATCTTTGAAATTGCGCACGTGTTAGTGCGAGACGCGAAAGAAGACTTGGAGGAGGGAGATCAGGTGATAATCTATTTATTAGGATACAGAGTTTCCTTATGATTGTTGTTGAAGTTTCTGTTGCCTGAAAAGATCTTTCTGAAACATGGTGAGTTGCGGGCCGCGTTTAACACCCTCCCTGCGTTACAACGCGGGAATATATTAAATTTTTAGAGTGTCGGTGGAAGTGAACAATGCAAATTTTTATGTTTTACGCTGATGTTTACCACAAAAAATTTGTTTTAGTTGAAAGCTCTCATCCAAGATTTGTGGGATAAGCGGGAAGCGAAACTGCGCACATCTACGCTGAAATTTTTGAAACAGGTACTTTTTGTTAAATTGGTTGTGATTTCACTTGAACAATAGTTCCTTGTTCACTTCATATTTGCGTGGCCATTATTCGATCGTTTCTCAGTTATTACATTAATAAATGTAAATTAAATTAACAAACAGTTCCTAGTTTTTTTTTAAACATTTGCCGATCTCTGCTGTGTAGGCTAGGTGTATTCGAGTTTAAAGCGGATAGCAGCCGGTTTTTGAGACCAACATTGGATGCTGTATTGCGATGTAGTGTAGGTAAATGACTGGTGATTTTTATTTTATTTATTTGCATACAACATATGAGAATGTGGTTATGTTTCAAAAATCGGCCGCTTTATCGCTTTAATAGTCTACTACGCTTAACTGATATAATTTTGCCCCATTGCAGACCTCCAATTCACATGCCCGTATGGACAACGTGCTACAAATGGAAGTGGCCGGTCTGAGGGGTCCTCTTTTAACGGCCACAAAACAAATGGATAAACTAACCACTTGCAAGCATATGGTACAGGAGCTACAGTAGGTTGTGGATTTGCCAGATGATTTCCTTATGTGTTTATTTACTACTATGGGCACTGCATCCTTTTTGCTTATTGCTTAATTTGATATACGGTTTGTGTATATTTCGTTTTTATTTGCTTGTTTTACTGGTATTTTTTATGCTCTATATTTCCACCGCCTTTTATTTGATACTCTATATTTCCACCGCTGTTTTGATACGGATGCTGTTTTATTCTCTTCACTTACGCGTATGTGTTCAGATGCTCACAATGTAAATTATTCCACCTTGATATAAATTTGAATTGTTTATTCAATAATTGATCAATTATCAATTACATAATTAGGTTTGTTAATTTACATAATTAGTTAATTTACATTATACCCGATAATCAATTGCCGAATGATCTCACAATAAGGTACACTATGATTGTGTAAAGTAAACAAATTTTCGAGAAATGGTTTTCGTATTTGTGATAGATAGAATATAGTATACATAGAATTATTATGAAAAAAAAATCACAAGTAATTGAGCAATGAAAATGAAATTAGAAAAATTGTGTATTACACAAATACTAAGCGTTTGCGTACAACTATGTAAATACATTTACTACAAGCAGTGAATAAATAGGTGAGCTGGAATTAAAGCAATTATTAGTAGCATATGTGTAAGTTAGTATTTAGTCAGTTATTTACAACGAGTTTTCAACAAGGACAGAGGCAAACAATAAAAATAGGAAAATAAATATTAGTGGCACTTCAAAGGGCCATTCGATTATTAATATGCAAATTCGGAGCTAATATGACTTAATTCGAACCTTTTTTATCAAAGAGAGGGGATATTGCCATTATCCGTGTTATACTTGAAGTATAACATACTTGAAGAGCGAAATATGCATATTGAATAAGAAACTACAGTAACCACTAACAAACTATACTTCTTGGGCGAGAGGTTTAAATGTGTGGAATGTAGTGTGTGGCCGATTGTTCCCATTCATTGAGATTACTGTATGAATTGGGCGGGAGTGCTGGGAGTATGGTAATGGTGGGCGAGACGAAGCTGAACGAGCGGATGATAATTTGAATTTAAACTGTGATACTATTTTTGGGGAGGGTATCTCCCTCTCTCCCTTCCTTCTGTCTCTCTCCACCTCTCTCCCTCTCTCTCCCTATCTCTCCCTCTCTCTCTCTCGACAATTGCTAAGGCTCACCATTTTCATTTTGTATTCCATCGTGCTCGCTCCCAAATCCACTCGAAGCACTGTCTCGTCGATCGTCAGTGTTCTGAAAAGGTAAGTATAAAGACCTAACGTACTGTAAGTGAACCATGGGTCCTAGGCCCATTCCAATCTTTCCGAGCAGTAACTTATACAGCTAATTGCCTGGTGCATGACTAGAACCCTAGACCTAGGGCCTAGGACCTACGACTCCTAGAAGTGTCGGAGGCCTCTCTAGGCGGTGAAGGCAAGTTATTGTTATTGTTTATGTATGGTCGTTATTCGATAGCAAACCCTTGACTAGGGTAGTATCGGTTTTGCCTGAAGAGAGAGGACAGCTTAAAAATACCATAAAATGCCTACCTGATGAATGTACTCTACGTCCTCTTGCTCAGCCTCACTCTCTCCTTCTTCTTCGATTACGGTCAATCGATCGTCTTCTATGTCGAACTTGGAGTGACTTTGGTGAGAGGGAAGGAGCTGGGAACAGTTTTGCTGAAATACTTTGAATGTAAGTATACGGTATATCAGAATGTACTGTGCATCAGTAGGAAGTAGGATGAAATCTGATTTGCTCTGAAGGTGTGTGTAGAAGCCATGGTATACCCAGGCAAAGTGGGAAGCTACGGTAACAAACTAGCGGTCGCGCAATATATCGACCACTTTTTGTAGTCCGAACAAGGAGAACTTCTAAACTGGTAATTCTTGATTTCAATAATAGCCCGTATTCTCGGGTCGACGGAAACGTTCCGTTTGGGAAATCCTTTGTATGCAAATTTCTCGACTATCTAGACTAGCTGGAGGAAAAATTTGCATACGAATGAGCTCCCAAACGAAACATTCCCGTCGACCCGAGAATACGGGCTAATGTTAAGTCAGTTTGTTTCGAGGTGGTGTTTAGAGATTTAGATCACAGCTCATACCGCACTCTTCAACAAATCGAATCCAAAGAAAACCAACCGGCTTGGTGAATTTAGTTTGACGTTTATTCCGAAATTGTGAATAGCGGGCGTAGAGTCGATGGACAACAACGACGAGTCCGATGGCCACGGTCATTAGGAAGAGGACGAGGAGGAGGGAGAGCAGGAAGAGCGGAGTACTCGAACCTAGAAGGGATGACATCATTTTAGAAAAACAGCTTCGTTACGATGAACTGAACCTGTCATTACAACTGAGTCAGCACGCCAGCAGACAAGTATATTTTTCTTTATTTATTATGTGTATTTTGTAACACATACTGCACGTTACATTGCGCTCTTTGATTGTCTTTGTGCGTAATATATTGTTTTTACGGGCAGGGAGATTTGCAGAGCAAGATAATATTTTAGGCCTCACGGTAGGGAAAATATTCGTAGAAATAGAATATAAAGACAACACAGACAACCCACTCGGCCCCAAGTTGTGCGGAAAATAGAGAGGTATGTTTGGTTAAACTTCGTTCCAACTGTATATCATCTTACCTCGGACTCCTGTGCAGTCGTCAATATCGGATGCCCTGAACGTTTGGTTCATGAAGCAGTCGAGCTGGTTGCTGCGCTCAGTCAGAATACAGGCCTGAAAAGGGTCAAGTTAAGAAGACGGGTTACGTAAGATAGCCTTGGACTTGGGAAACCCATATACTTCAGCTGTGGTTGTTGCATGGAAATTTCATAGCAACTGTGAAAGATAGGAGATCAGAGGCCGTATTGCCCGTATTCACCAACACGCATGGAGTCCTCCCTGGCCTCCCCAGGGAGCTAAAAAGTGCGAGAGCAGAAGGGATTCAGAGCGTTCGTGAGCCTACCGAGGGATCCCTGTGTGTTGGTGAATACGGCCAATGGTAATCAGTTTGAATGTGAGAAGCAATTTAGTTGTGCTCCTCGTCGATAAGTTAGACAAACACATCATTACAGTGTACGGCAAACTTGCAGTGGGCCAGGAGTGCGCGAACATTAGGAAAGCAGGGAGCGCACTGGTGTTGGGCTGAATGTGCGCTGCCCACTGACTGCGTAAATTTACCTTATATTACGTAAACGTTAGCAATCGATGTTTCGCTCACAAATTTAACACATACATAATCACATTATCGCGTTTACGTGCATTTTTTGCATGACTGACAAAAATCTGTTTTATATACATTTTTTTGCAACAGGAATCGGGATAAAGCGATAAAGTATAATTAAAAAAGCTTAAATAATCACTGTATGTTGGATTAAAGATAAACCCGAACAAGTAACATAAAATTCAATATGTAGCTGAAGTTTTTTGCATGGGAGTAGGGCAATGACAAAAAAATTAAAGCGAGATAACGGCCGTTTTTTGAAATATATCTTGGACAAACGCTTTCCCATATGATGTATGCAAATGAGACTGAATTTGCATACACTAGGTGGGGAAAGGGTGTCGTTCATACGTCTCAAAACGGGCTGTTATACCACTTAAAACAACAGCAGAATTCTAAAATTTCACTGCTGAATAATTATGGAATAGGATAACAAATATATCCAGTGTAATTATATTAGCAATTGACTAGCGCCTGAATTGCCTAATGCGCATAAATCTCATGAATTATACCAATGTACTATGCACTTTCGACTTCTAGGAAAAAGAACAATTATTTATGGGAAAAGGGGCAATAACTAAACTCGATTCCGAGAACCAGAAACTATTGTAATGTTCAAAATTTTATCAGTTAAACCGGAAAAGTTTATTAAACATTAAACAGTTTATTAAACAATATTAAGTGTGTTGTCTTGGCAGTTTGATATTTATAAGGGGATAAAATGTGCAAGTAAATTCAAATCACCTGCCTAATTGCGTCATACATACATCCGGCAGGTGATAATAATTGATCAACTAGTATGAAAATGTTGGGTAATATGTTGGAATTACGTGGATTTGTATGCTATCTACGTCTTGCGGAGGGTTGGAGCGGGCTAGCTCGGCGCTTTTTTAGGATACAAAATGATACTTCAGAAACAAAAGAATTGTCTAATTGTAGTAATTGTATAGTAAGGAGTAACGCACGTGCAAAGAATAACTAAGCTAGGGACATACGCCATTTCGTCACGTATAGTAAAAAATTACATAGATAAGTTGATAACGTCAACTGGTCACGCGGCTAATGGTAAGCTAATTGTAAGTAAATGCTTGTTCACTCTTTAGGTTATAAGCATTAGTTTATCTGTTTTCTCATCCTACCATGGTTGACAACTGCTGAGCTGCGCTACTGAGCTGAGCTGCGGAGCTGAACTGCTGTTGAGCTGAGCTGAGCTGCTGCTGAGCTGAGCATGGCTCAGTAGTGTTTCCAGAGAAAGAATATAATAAATTTCAGATTCTTATTATACGAAAGCAGTGTATCTTCCCGGCAACTAATATTTATTTATTTATTTTAGTGTCGCCACGTATAAGAAATGAGAATCATCCGTAAAATGCACAACTTCAAAAAGTATAGAGCAGTTTTCATAAAACATGTTGGTTGATGATAAAAGAGCTATAAGATACATGCTATGAGATAAGCTAAGCTACATATAAGATGTTAGGGAACATAATATGCACATCTTTACACATGAATCCCAAGCTCTAATCCTATCGATTAAGCAACTTCCAAAGAATTATTCCATGTTTTTTACGTTTATAAAAAACAATATTTAGGGTTTCCATTGTCCCAAATTACTGCCTATCGTTATGGTAATAGAGTGGGTGGATTATCGTCCTTTATTGTTTTATGAATAGAAAATAATAGTTGTTTGGACTTATATTTGGGCGCCACAATTGAAGCTATTTTTGGGGCTTCCGAGTTCTAAGGTGAGGAGAATCCCGACCAGAATTTGGGGAAGTAAAGCGAAATAGAGGCCGGTTTTTGAAACGGATCGTGGTCAACTGAATTCTTACCTATTTATGTTCTACGTTGCTCGAATTTAGCTCGATTTTTATTCTAATTTATGTTCATTTGTAAAGCTGCATAAGAATGATGTGGTACCGAAGTGTTTCAAAAATCGGCCGGAATTTTGCTTTAATGCAATGTGAACGGAACTTGTGTGTTGGAGCAGCGGTGACACCAAAGAAATAAAGACCTGGATCTAATTTGTAGTTTAAAGAGAAATACCAGCCGGGTTTTGAAACACAGTAGTACACCATAATTCTTATGCAGCTTATGCAAATGCACATAAAAATCGAGGTAAATTAGAGTTAATTAGCATAAATACTTAAGAATTCTTTTGCCCACGATGCTTTTCAAAAACCGGCCGGTGTTTCGCTTTAACAGAAATAAAGAAGACGAGCCACTAATAAATATATCGAATGTTAAATGCTACATCGGGCCAAGAATATCTGACCTCTGACCATGGCTCCAAGAACACAGATTTCCAGATTTACGTTCTACAACAAATCTTCGCTGTGTATGCACAGTCTCTTCTTTGAAAGAAATATTTGGATATTTATTCACCGTGACAGACGATGTGAAAAAAGGTTTATGATAATTGCAAATAATTTCCGCGATTTCTAAGTAATACTTTCTACCGATAAAGGAATACCAATCCTAAGTTATTGATTAATGAAGAAACGGAGAACGTTTTCTGAAATGTACCGCGTATGTAGTAGGAGTGAATTAATGATGCATGCACATGTTTTCGCAGTTTGGTGAATGCACTTGGTTATTTTATTTTAGATTCCACATAAGAAATTAGCACAAACATGTTTACCCAACGTAATCTTATTACAAACCTATTAGTGCATTTATTTCTACACAAACTTAAATTCATCGACCCTTTTAGGAACTGCTATGTGGCGGGGAATTTCGACATAGAGAGGGAAAATTAAAAAAAAAATATGTATTCTTTTTTTACGACAACATAAAGGGAAATTTTTGTACTTATCTATATATGATGTACATATTTAATAAATAAATATGAATAAATGAAGGCAAGCAAAGTCGTAAAGTTTCTACTCTGCAGACAACTAGCGGCATTTTGCATCTGAAGTGCATACAACTGTTAAAATCAGTAAAAAAGGAACAATAACTAACAATAAGCTAGTAATTTGACTAGAAGTTAGAAGACCTCGCCTGCATAGGAGTACAGGGAATAAATAATTACTAAATGTCTAAAAATCCAAATCAGAGACGCAGAATATAATGTACAAACAGGAAGAAGCCTTTCGACGGAGACTACGGCAGACATTTGCGTAAAGATGATTATGAATAAGGAAATTATATAGAAAAACGTAGTGAAGACCTATAGAAAGGGGAGTAGGTTGTAGGTTGACTAATATTTCATGTAGTTGACATTATCAATTAATGGACTTTAGAACGCCGAACTTACAGTTACGTATATTTATCATAAAATTATAAATTTATATAAAATTTTAAAAGTTTGCCTCAAAAATGATAAAAGTGAGCACTGGTTTGTTGAGTCCAAGTGTCTTTGCAAATTTCTGATTTAAAATAATCAAAAAAATACGAACATGCGGAGCGAAAAGTAGAAATTACTCGATTAACTCTACACATCTACTCATCAATGATCAACATAGATTCATGATAGATATGGCTCGAGAATGGGAGAAGAAACAAACAAAAAAAATAATACAATGAAAAAGGAATTCCTCGTTATTATTATTTTAATACACGAAGCAGGAATAAAGATATTTTTAATTTTACTTTATTGTGATGCGTTTTTAGTTCAAGTATATCTACTCTCATGGCATGGTCAGTCCACTTGATGTTTGTATTAAACGAAACAAAACGAGGATTATATAGTTTCTGGGAAGCCGGGATATTTCTATTCTTCTAGAACAATGGTATTATAAATACAATAAGTTTGTAAAATGTAATGTAGATCCCGATATATTTTGCCAAAGGAAACAATAGAGCTATTGAGATGTGTTATCAACTGTTATCAAAAGCCTTACAAGTCTTTTGATAGTATTGTCTCTAGGTTTAGACTCAATACAACTAAATCATACTCCATAAATATTTAGCCAGTCCATGGACCATGCACATTACAAATGTGAGGAGTTTTCAAAAAAAATCCTAGTATCCTATGACTATGATACAATACTGGGGCTGCCAATATTTAGTGATAAAAAATAGAAGACAATTTTATTATTTGACACTTGGTTTACATCTGTCCAATCTGACTTATCGGGAGCCGTACTAATAAAAAAGTCGAAGATTCTACCAATTCTAATTTTATTATTCCTACCTAAAATTCGAAATATGAAATCACTGTAATTTACAGTTGGCAGAAATTTCCGTTTTGGTTTCTTTTTCAATGCTTATAAATCGTATTCAATTAGTATTAACGGGGCACGTCGTCAGGGGAGACCCCGATTTGCAGTTTTCATAAAATGTAAAAAGAAATTTTTTCCTTGTGTGAGCCTTTTGTTCAAGTACAGAAATGAGAAATGCGTATGGAGTCAATAAAAAACAAAGATAGAATTTTCAGCGGTAAGCATGCACTTCGCCATGCAGTAGAAAAAAGCGCGTTAAAGAAAGCATTGAGGAAACTTGGCTTTACAGCGACGGCAGCGAGCAAATTCATTTGGCAACGTGGTGGCGTGTAATTATGCGCGCTGATCTCACGCCACTTGCACGCTAAAAACCCGAGGGAAGCGGCACGGAATCGGCGGACATTTTTTCGCGACGCTTGCAAATACCACTTACGAAAAAACGCCTACCTTTATTCTAAAGAGATCCGGAGTTTGCGATGGAACTCGATGAAAATCAACGTCCAATTTAAGGGGCCAATGCTCTGTTCCTGAAAGAAATAGAAATAAACAAAATTGAGTAAATTGTTTATTGTGCTTTAAAGGATCGCAGTCACTCCAAAATCATCATTTTGCTTCGAGTTTATTTGAACTTAGTAAAGAATAAAGAAAAATACTTTACCAAAACCGAATAATTTGAATTCCAACTCAGGGGGTGAACAAGTAGAAAAGTAGTTCTAATTAACTACCGCGGGATTATGAAACGTGTAGTGATATGCCTGCAGACTCTTGCAATATATGTAAAGATATAATATGCATATATTTGCCGAAATAATTTGCATACTCCCGATCGGGAAGCAGCTGTATGAACACGTTTCGTGATCCTGCGGTATCTAAGTAGAACTACTTTTCTACTTGTTCACTCCCTGAGTTGGAATTCAAATTATTCGGTTTTGGTAAAGTATTTGTCTCTATTCTTTACTAAATACAAGTAAACTCGAAGAAAAACGACGATTTTGTAGTGACTGCGATCCTTTAATTATTATTTTAACAAAATCTGCACGTTACACTGCTTTTTTTTGATTGCCTTTGTGCGTAATAAATTATTATAGTTACAATTTATTTATTACGCTTCTAGAACGCGGTGGTTCCTTCAATACACATTCAAGCTACCGGGAGTACATTGCTCGGTTAAGTACCCTTGTTCATCCCCCAGAATTTCCGCTTACACATGCCCCTTATTCTTATTACCGGTTTGTATTTATTTTTTAATTATATATGTTTTTGTACGCATCTTTGTGATATAGTAAATTATTATTATTATGAAGCGCATGTATTAGTCTGCCGTGGTGTCTCAGCGCAAACCTACTTATAGTGCTGAAACTACATTCCTCGATCGGTAGAAGTAACGTCCTGATTTGCAAAGACTTCACTAAGAACTACAGGGTTACTAAGATGGGAAAGGACTAAGCCGAGACTAGTCCTGAAACTGAGTAAGATTAATCAGCATAATCTTTTATTAACTTCCCTTTTAATTTTGTAAAGTACACGAGTGCACCCGAGTATCAGCGTATCATTGTAGAATGTTGTACAATATGAGTTTGGTGGGCTCTAACATGTGCATAGGTAACATTCCGGTAACCTAACGATCTAATAAAGATAAATTAAGTAATATGTAAATCAAATAAAGTGATATATAAATTAACCAACCAATATTCCTCAGCTCCTTGATTCCAGGGGTTTGCGCTTTAAACACAGAAGTGGAAGGAACGTCGTGCTGAAATGATAAAAGATTATCTTTTGAAAAATGACAGTACTTGTACTTTTTCACATTTTCTTACGGTACACTATCGTACCGAAAAGATACAGTAGGACAACTCCAGTACCGTAACTTCAAGTCTACATCGTTTGTCAAACCGAATAAACCAAGGCCGTTTAGTTTAGTTAGAAGAGATAGAAAGCTCTACATTACATGTTAACATATGTTCCTGCCCTTATTGGAGTATCATTGTCAGAATAACATCCGGACAATAATTATCTTATTATATAAAAGAGTAACTGTAGCGTAATTTGCATACCGATGTGCGTTACGGAAATGCAAATTTTCGACAAGGGTATAAAAAGAGTGTCGCTGCTCAATATCGAAGTATGCATATGCAATTGTTTCCTATTATGTGAATTTCTTATGATACGTTGGAAACTTTGTATATAAGTATGCCCATGCTAAACCAATCAAATTTTCATGTAAGTCGCCTCGGGCGGCGTGAGCCGACTGGTTTTCTATAAAATTGCTTATATGCTAATTTATAGCCCTAGGTTCCTCCATGCCACTATATTGAATTCGCCAGTAACACATTAATTTTTGATTCATCTTCATCTTCTGGACATTTGAATGAATACTTCAAAACAAAAGGACCAAACTACTTGAGCCCTTGAGAACATGAAACAAAAGATTTTCACAGGGGGAGCTCTCTATAAGGCTTTCAAGCCCACTTCTCTCTTTCTCTTTTCCCTCTCTCTCCTAACTCTCTCTTTCAATCTCTCTCTCCCTCTCTTTGTCTTCATTTAACAATTGGGGCTAAACTCGGTGAAAAATTTTTGATGAAAAACCAAGCAGCGATGAATAATGGACATAAGTTATAAATAAGCCAAAGGGAATTGACATCTGGTTTAATACAAGGTGGTGGGTACGGCGCACCTGCGCGTAGCGCAAAATAATAGACGAAGGTTTAAAATTCATAGTTAGTCAGTTATTTAATAACACAATGTCAACGCTAGACAAATCGGGGGTGCTATACGCCTTTGGAACAAGCATTTGAGCATTGTGCGCATAAAACGCAGGCAACTGTCAAGGAAGTAAGAAATAAAATCTTACAATAATTATCACTTATCGGATAATATGAATCATTCAAGGCGGGCGTCACTGTGGTCAGTATTAACAAAATAATCCAAAGTAAAATCTATAATCGGGTTTATAGAGCTAAGCTCAGAAAAACTTCCTAGTTGTGGAGAATGCGATTTCTGATATACCGAGAATATTATACGTTACTTATTCCACAAATGAGAATGCCAACGGCATGCCGCTTTGATACAATTCGATTGTGCCTACGAAACTAAATCACATACGAGGACAATATATACTTTCTATTTTCATTATATTTTATTACTTAATTGTTCAAGTAAACTGTGGCTCCATGTTTTCTTGTTTATCAGAATCAGAGGGTTCCCTTTATTTAATACGCCTACTGATCTTGCAAAACCGATAGTTATACATCATCGTCCCCATAATCAGAGTCTAGAACTACTGAATATCAAATCATTTCATTGATCCCTAGCTCTTAGGCAATTGGCTCCTCCCTCCCTCCCTCCCTTCTCTCCCTCTCTCTCTCTCTCTCTCTCTCTCTCTCTCTCCTCGTCCTTGTAACACAAGTCGGAACACTTTCATCCTTCTAGATGATCATAAAGATCAGACAGAACACAACCACAACATCTGGAGATAACCACCCCACATTAGAATACAACATATGGTTCGCGGCACAGGAGTTTTGCATAGCTGAGCGCAGCTCTAATGTGCTCTCTAATTGTAAATCGTGATGAAGAACGCTCAATTGGACAAGTTCCCGAGAAATCTTAATAGGAAATAAGTGATAAGTCTATATACGGTAGAAGGTTGCGGTTAATTTTAAAAACATTAAAGTGGGTTGAAGTTATTTTATAATCAGCCCCATGCTAATAGTAAATTTGTGAGTACATTTAGTAGCGTATTCTAGAGAAGTAACCGATTTATAATTGATAATTTATATATATTACATTTTGATTTACTATACAAAAAATTTAGTTAAAAAATTCGATGAGGAATTGAGACCTTTTCTAGTCTTTTTGCCTAAAAGTGATACCCAAGTACAAAATATAAATAAATGTATTTTGAACTCTGGCCTTTTTACAATAAATTAAATAAACCGTTCTAAAGCCTAAAGAAATTCCAAAATTAATTAATTGTAAACTTTCCAAACTGTAAATTGTACACAGAGACACGGAATGATTTGGAGTTCAATTTCTTTAAACAAAATTAATTTCCTTTTAGCTTAGTGCAGGTTTATAAGGTTAAAGAATTGAAATACAAATAATTTTTCAATTTAATACAATACATACAGTTACCATTTTTAGTACAAACCAAAACACATTATTGTTTAATGGAATTTCCGCAATATTGAAGGAAACCAGGTTGAGGGAGAATTATATTCCCAAAAATATCATGTCTATGACGGTGTGCTCAATAAAAAATGTCACGAGTTATTCAATAATACTAAAGGTTTGATTGAACTAACTGGTTCAGACTGGTTCATGACTGGTTCACGACCATTTGGTGAGCAAATAATCAATGGCGGTTTTCGATGAAATTTGGTCACGGGTTGGTCACAAATTGGCCACCAGATGGGCCACGAAAAAAAAAAACAGTGAACCGTATCCAAACGGACTCACCCATTTCCTATGTTATTCCTTTATTAGCGTTTGGCGCATAAACCACCGAGAGTGTCAATTATACTGACTACAAATAAATAGTCCCCCAAACTCTCTTCCCAAGTGTTAGGATGTTTTATGTGTACTTGCCTCTAAAAGACAATATATTTTATAATCTTATCCTGGGAAATCCTTTTGGAACCCATAGATTTTCTCAGAATTCTCTAAACAAATTCTCCGAAAATGATATTGCGCAGCCAGAAATTAAGATGTAATTATTACGTAACATTGGCAAGTGCAACTTGTTCCAGAGGATAAGTCATGCTAATTAAATCAGGCAATTATCCACTTGTGCTATGAGCTCTCATTTGAATAATATGGTCATTGGGATTAGATTAGGGAACTTTCAATTTGTCTAGACCAAAGTATGACTTAAAGTGGAATACCGGCCGGTTTTTGAAACACATCGTGGACAACTGAATTCTTACGTCTTTATGCTAATTTGCTCGAATTTAGCTCGATTTTTTATTCTAATTTGTGTTCATTTGCATATGGTGCATAAGAATGATGATGTACTCGACGCGTTTCAAAAAGCGGCCGGTATTTCGCTTTAACTTTTTTGGACATGTTTCAAGCTAATAATAGGGTTAGCTGGCTTGCAGCGTGATAGTTCTAATTGTAAGCAAAAACTACATTGGCAAAGCGTTCGATATATAATGTACCGTATATCATAGAATTTTTAGTACATTGTACTGTCCATGCTTCACGCATACTAAACAACAGTTACTTTCCCTTTAAAGCAAAATACCGGCCGGTTTTTGAAACGCATCGTGGACATCTTCATTTTTAAGCAACATATGCAAATTAATTCTAATTTAGCATAAAAACTAGGTCCCAAACCGACCCCACTTAGCATAATTGCATAAAAATACAGCTGTTCACGATAATACCTTTCAAAAACCGGACGGTATTTCGCTTTAAATATTTCTTCCCCTCCATATATACTCCCCATAAAACACTCTCCTAATATAGTCCAGTACGCTCGGCACCGAGTAAAGGTCGTATGCCAAATTTTTTACGCAAACAAAAGTGTGACCCAATATATACGAACTGCGCAACACTTGTTTACATAGGCCAATTAAGGGTAGAATGGGCATGGGAAAGACTACAATATGGTGTACTATGGCTTGGACAAGCTCCGGGTACGGTACATAGAGTGTCAAGTGGAAAGTGGTTGACATTATTTTGGTATGCTAATAGAAAATTGTTGAGTACGTGCCAAAGCATACTGTAGCAAGAAATCAAAGAATATGTCGCCGACGCCTAAAAGGCTGAAAAGCAAAAAGGAAGCAAAATGTATTGATCTCATAGTGGACTGTTAGATAAAAGTAACAAAGAACTAAAAGATTAACTTCAAATTAAAGGGAGAGTCCCATGAGAAAAAAGTTTCACTCAATTTACTTGTACAGAATGTCCGAAATTTCAGAAATATTCTGTGAAAACCACAGAGTTATTCAAGAGTTATTCGCCAGCAAATAGTTCGGCCAGGTACCGTAGTCTGCAACGCCAAAAAACATTTTTACGGTTTACATCAGTCCATTTGCATTCTTTCTTTACATACTAATTGTGAAACGAATGAAGATCATTACTACGATTATGAGAAGGCGTTTCCTATATTGTTGTTCCCTAAAAGCGCAATGACTACGGTACCTGTCCGAACTGTTTGCCGGGGAATAACTCTGCGAGTTCTAGGCCCAAAGAAATGCGGTTTTCATAGTAATATTTCTGAAATTCAGGACGTTATGAGCAAGTAAATTGAGGAAATCTTCTCTCGCGTGAGCCTCTCCCTTTAAACAAAACAAGAAGATATTCGGCAACTGTATCAGTTTGCGGTGCACTGTGTATTGAGCTCGTTCAAAATTACCCTGCCAAATGAAATAAACGAATTACCAAAGCAAAACAAAACGGAAACAAGTTCGATGTTAATTTGCTGGTTCCAACCTTACCTCCTTGGCATAGGCAAGGAAAGAAGCCGCAGTGAAACGCCTCTAAACAGTTTAATCTTGAATTTGTTTAGTTCTTCTTTATGACCTTTTTTCTCGAATCTTCTATCAGAATATACAGCTGCTTGCAAGCGGCAACGCGTGAGCTTGCTCGCGAAATCGGCGCCGCAAGCATTCCGCTGCCGCTATATCGCCAAGCTCCCAATCGTTTTTAAATATTTTTTATGTAATAAATTCAAAACATTGAAAATGTTAAAAATAATCAGTAGACAGAGAGAGTAGTGGTGTGGTGGTCCCTAGAAAAGTACCCCTATACTATACACATACACTTCAACGTGCTAACAAAGCGTCCGACAAAGTGTGAGCTTTCTATCCCACTCACAATGAAGATTAACTGTGGGAGAACGTCCAACGAGTGGATAAGATACCGTAAGCTATGGAAATTTGAAAGATGCCGCCCTTTGACAAAAAAATCCCATTGAATGTGTTTGTTTTTGGTGACACCTTGTGTATACAATAGCAGTAAAGAGGGTGTGAGATCTACGAGTAAATAACAGTAACCAAAACATTCATGTTTTCCTCAATATTCATATGAATATTTCACTAACCATTATAGAAAACACCAATTTATTGTAGTTTGTAGTTACTAGTGTTAATTATCAGTAACACCCCCCCCCCAAATTCCAAGCAAGGTGTCACATGTAAAACCTCTGCTTACTAGAGTATCTTTTCGCCCGATTAATACTTTAGTTTTTATAATTTATTCCCAAAAAATGAGTAAGATCGCATGTCTAGGCTTCTATGCATCTAACTCTACCACCTAAAGCTAAAGTGCGAAGGTCAATCCCTCAGAAATGAATCCTAAATATGGACAAACGAGATACTACTTGACTTCCCGCTCTCTTCACACACTCACACACACACCCACATCCATTCCAAACTTCCGGGAATGGATGACATGCAAACCTGAGCATCATAAATCAGTTGGGATTTGGTTATGTATTTTATGAACGAATGACTGCAAATGCCCAAAAACGAGTATCTTATTATATAAAAGAGTAACTGTAGCGTAATTTGCATACCGATGTGCGTTACGGAAATCTTATTATATAAAAGAGTAACTGTAGCGTAATTTGCATACCGATGTGCGTTACGGAAATGCAAATTTTCGACAAGGGTATAAAAAGAGTGTCGCAGCTCAATATCGAAGTATGCATATGCAATTGTTTCCTATTATGTGAATTCTTCGATACGTTTGAAGCTTTGTATATAAGTATGCCCATGCTAAACCAATCATATTTCCATGTAAGTCGCCTCAGGCGACGTGAGCCGACTGGTGTCACTGTCAAATTTGTGTTTCTTGTCTCTGTCATCAAAATAGGCCCAAATCCCGTAATAAAACCCCTTTATAGCTTTCTCAAAAATCCTTGATGTAAACAACCAGGAGAAAAACAAAGAGTCTCACTTCTCAATTAAGGTATAATGAAGCACTATCCCTAGCCAGGAAGCCTACTAACAGGAAACAAAACCAGCTAGTAAATTTCGGGCCGTGATAGTTCAGCCGCGGTCCCATACAGAATTTACTTCTATGTCAGTCGAGATGAGTCTACAATTACCCTTTCTACCTTTACCTGGCTATTCCCAGCCCTTTCGCGCTACTTCCGTGTAATTAGAATAATTATACTTAGCTTCTCATTCTTATACGTCGAGGCTATTACCATGCAGATTTGCAATGTTGCATCACCAACCCACACAAATGAAAGGAATTTGAAATTTACATAAGAATCATAAACCAAATATACAAAAATAGAGTAAGGAACGAGTGGCGTGAACTTCACCCGGTATCTGCTAATTATTGCTTTTCTAACGATTCCAATAAATTATTCCTTTCATTATGTTGTGTTCTATGTTTTAGTAAACCAAGCGTTTTCAATTTCACTTCCTTATTGAAGGGAAAGTTTTGCAGAGGAATTGTCCATCAATTCTCAGTTAAATTAACTTTTTGTGTCGTATTCACTGGCAGAAAGCAAATAAGATATACAGGAAAATATTACGTGGGGCTTTCGAGCATACCTAAAACCGCGCGTTGTAACGCGAATACATATTTAATATGAAAAATTATAAAATATTCTCGTGTAGTCCCAAAACACGGTAGATTTTTAAGCGACTTGAAACACCATGATACCAAAATATTCGGGCAAGGTTACATTCAGATGGCAACACATCATACGCGTTTATTGGCAGCTTTTCGGGACAATACCTCAAAATTGGGTGTTTATTTGCTTTGGGGTAAAGTTTGTTTTCATTCTTTCCAATCCCGGAAGCCCAGAGGCAAATAAATTTTCGGGCCGTTTTCTAGGCAATTCATGAAATATGATGCAGTGCGACAAAAAGGCGACAAAAAGGGATTAATGAATGCAGCTGGTCATTCAGAAGCGGGTTATCTATTCGTGTAAAATAAGATGTGAAATTGACATGCACGGCAATTTTGGAGGCTTTATGTGAATAAAGGGCATGGAATGGAGTAGTTTTATTATTAAGTAATACAAACTGGTACATTAATTAAGGTTTGTACTCAGATATAAAGGGATTTACAAGGTGAACAGTCCTAGTGTTTTGCGATACACTACTCTACAAAACTCTGGCTATATTTCATCCAAGTTGAAAACCCTGGAAAATTAAAGATGAAGCCTTACTAAAAGTACTTCTTTGAGTGACAATGGTAATACGGTATATCTACCAATCCAATCTGTCACTAAACTAAATAATGAACACTGCGGTTCTAAACCAAGAGATTTGTGTTCTGCTGTAAATGGCTGCAAGCTAAACCCCCTATAAAGCCAGCAAGAACACATTTTATATTCTGATTTAGGCAATTTTCGGCTTGTCTTTTGCTCCTTAAAAGGCTCAATTGGTCAAAAAGGAGAACGTTTGGCATTGCTGAAAGGCACTTACGTAAATTAGAGATTAGAGGACGGATAAGAAAAGAGAACAGATTCAAGCTTCAAACATCGAGATTCGACAGGAATTCGAAGTTTATTTAAAGGGAAATACCGGCCGGTTGCTGAAACGCACCATTGAATGCTTACGTATTTATGCTAATTTGCTCGAATTTACCTCGATTTTATATTCTAATCTACGTTCATTTGCATAGGCTGCATAAGAATGCTGGTGTAGTAATCGATGTGTTTCAAAAACGACCGATATTTCGCATTAAAGGGTCGGAGTTAATCTAAATTCATCATTTTAATAGTACAATAAAAAACTATGGAGGCTCGTCGTAAAAAAACCTTACCTACCTTTAACCTTACCTTACCTAGTAATGGACAAACAATAAGTTCTTACTTATTTAAATTTTGACTTAGGGTTATTTTTTTCCACGTTTGACTAAAACCCCCTCATTTACGTTCTTTTCTGAAGTTCCGCTCACATAGTAAACATGTCGCTTTCGCAAAATGTCAGACTGTTTTGAGTGCATAGGCATAGACTTTGACTCCTTAATGAGGCAATTGGCTTTTTAAATTGCCCGCACATAACATAATGAGGAAAAGCTGCCCTCATCCTCAAACAAACATAATTACGGGAATTTCATGCCATTTTGGATTCATTCAAATTTCAAATCTACCGCAATTAGAAGTGGTAACACTATAAGAGGCTATGTGAAAAATTATTAACATGAAATTTTGAACCTGTCCAAAATTGGTGGCTTGCGAAAAAATAAGGGTTCTACCTATGTCTAGGCTAGAGCCTGGGCTTAAACTTCGATGGAGGTTCAGGCTTAGGCTGTGTGGAGAAAATTCTAGTATAGAAATTTTTTTATGGTAAGATGCTTTACTTATTGTCGGGCAAATTGAACAACATAAACTTGCCATTTAATGGAACACAACAAACCCCCTTGGAATACTAATGCACAGGTCAAGTCACAAACACATCTTACTAAAAGAAAGGAAAAATACTAATACAACAAAAATACCCAGAACAATTTAATCAATGAGCGGGGCAATTACAGATAAATAATTACATAAATAAATTATAAATAAAATTCACTAACCCGAATATTAACTCGAAACTCCGGCGACGGCATACACAATGTGAATTCAGTTCGAATTCTAGCCGTGCCCGCCTGTGGCAATGGAAATACACAGTGAGGATGACACTCCATACCTGCAAACACGGAGATAAAATCGATAAATCGATAATTCTAAACTAAAGTTAGCTCGCGAGAACTCTGCGAAAAACTGGCGAAAGCTGAGAGAGGTGCGGCGACAGGTAGCGGCACCTGTTTTTAACGCCGCGCAGTCAAAGTTTCGTAGATCAATCAGTAAATCGAGGAAGATGAGATAATCATGAGAAGAAGGTCAATAATATATCTTTAGAATTAAAATCAATTTGTAAACAAGCGAAAGTATGCAAAACATTTTCGAGATAAAAGATAAACAAAGGATTTAAAGTTAGCCACTTACTGAAATAGAGTAGAGCCGTATAGACCACAACCAGACAATTATTCCATTACTAAAGAAGGGTGGGCGATTCCGTGATAATGTAATTATTCGTATGACCGCCTACTTTTCTCTGGATCTCTCCTGTTCTCTCTCTCTTGTTCTCTCTCTCTCTCTCTCTCTCTCTTCTAATGGCTAAACACCCTAAGGGAATTTCTTCACATGACAAAAATCCATAGAATTGCTGTGAATTATAAACGTATAACTTTCCTATTTCATAAATGGATATCTCTTCAAAACCACAAACAATGTGTACCTTATCGTACATGAGGACATGCACATAAAAAGAGCAAATGCGTTTCATCTGCCCAATATACTGTGATTAGTAGTTTGAGATTTGTTGCTAGGCCCATGACGGCTCGATTGCTTTCGCTTATAAAATACTTTCAAAGTTTGCTTATTTTTGCTAGAACAAATAAAACTTACAAATTACTACATATCTATGCAAATATGAGACCGTCAACTTGAACTGTAGTGTTATTTTATGGCTTATGCACACGGAAAATAGAACATAGAAGAAAATATTATTAATCTACAATCTTATTATATAAAGGAGAACAGTTTACTTTTTTGTTTGAAGCCGCATGTGAACGCAACGAAAATTTTAATATCTAAAGGCTATAAAAGGAGAGCCGAAGCCTTGTCTTGAGCAAGCGAAATTCGAATTTTATTTCATGATTTTTCAAGATACGTTGCAAACGTTTGTGTGCTCACTGCTGTTCCTGCATTGTAGACCTTGAAAGTCGCCTCAGGCGGCGATAGCCGTCTGGTATTCAAATATTCTAAGAGACTAGATATAATGTGGAACTCAAAAAAACTACATGGAATCCGATTCGGAAATCGAATTATCTGAATAAAGTAAAGAAAACGCCGAGTTAATGATGAATTCAAAGCTATAGCATGCAACGATAAATTTTAATATTAGATACTATAATATGCACAGCTTAAGACTGTATCAACGGGTAAATGGGCAAAAAGACATGGCATAACATGTAAAGGCGTGTGTTGAAAACATCCAGTATTTGCTTGAAAGTAAAACGGTATACCAGCAGGTGCTGAATACTCATGTAGCTGTGATGTATGCACTGCGCGCTACTGCACGATTATTTAGAGAATGCCGTTAGACATCATACATTTCAAAAATCGGTCTTTATATCGCTTTAAAATTATTATAACCAGCGAAATGGTCTAACATCTAAGGATCTTAGTGTGTGTCCCGTTACGCCCCTTTCTCACACGCGTTGCACGGATGGGCGGGGCAGGCTGGGCTAAAGTGTGTGCTATTTAGAAACGTTTTTGCTTTCGAAACATTTACAACATAAAAGTAAAAAAATAATAGAAAACAATGTTTGTTTATTCTATGATATATAACTAACACGACCACATCCACGTTTATAACGTAAAACTTTGCATGGCGGCAGGGGCACTCAACCCAAAGAGTGCGGCCTACCCGCTCGCACTCCGCCCGTTGATAACAAACGTGCATATGTGGCGCGCACCTGGCGAATCAATGGCTCAAACCCTGGTAATAAATAAGCTGGCGAGAGACGGGCAAGGGTCCACTCACGCCCAGCTTAGTAAGTGTAAGTTTGCCCCTGAGAGAACCATTCTGTTTTCTATTTTATATTCGTCTATAGAAAGTATTTAAAGCTTTGCAGTTCAAATGCATGCTCTTTTATCCAGGTTCAATTCAGCGTGCAGAGGCAGAAAATATGGAAAATTACAAGCATTTTCATGCATTACGTTCACTACAACATATTATGAAACACAACAGCCGTATATGCAAACTAAGAGCAACGAAAACCGTTCATACCCGCACTCCTACCGTAAAAATTAGTTTTCAAAAATTTCGTGAAAAGTTCGTGGCAAAAAAAGCAAGTTTGTACGGTAGCCATAATAAAATAAAAATATTGGGATGCGTCTTTTGGACCGCGTACTTATTGCTTCAAAAACCGGCTGGTATTTAGCTTTAAAAGGCAAAAGTAAAAGTAATCAATTCTTGCAAATATTGGCGTCATGCAGTCATGCAATAAAAAATCCTAGCATACGTGCATACATTCCATCGCCTAATCTAATATTAAATGAGATCAGTTGGCGTACTTCCTTGTGCGGATTAATATAATAAAACCAACTTCAATAGAAATGTGGAAGGATTGTTTCAAAAAAATCGACAGGTCCCTCAGTACATAGACTACACAAAATAAACGTTGTGATTTTTTCATTTGACTAAAATTAAAAAGCTAGACTTGAGTTTGGGTCGAGCAAAATCTGCATCATAACGATTATTTACAAGTTACTGTGATGATATTCATATTACTTCATGTATTATAGTATACAATTCACTTTTTGGAGATATATTCAAAAAAATGACATATGATTTGGCACACGAGAAAATAATTATGCTGAAAGTTCTTCATCGCTACGTATGAGTATGAGCTACCAAACAGAATCAGTAAGTAAAGAAAACCCACATTGTGCAGCGATCAAAAACCGGCGAATTAAATGTTTAAATGTTTATTAGACTCTCAGAAAGAGCGCAGCTAAAGAGTTGTGGAGCTGGGCCTAGTGTTCTTATTCTATTGAAATAAAGACGTAGTCAAGTACCAAGTTACCAACGTAGTACCCGCTAATACGCATTCAATATAATAATTGAAAACTTTAGAAAGATATTAAAAAATAATAATAAAAAGATCTACGTCCCCTTCTGACTAACGCAATATGCGTAATAATGAGATTCAGCAACAATACCTTTTGTGGCTGTTTCATAAAATTCAATTCACTATATGTGGTTGCACAGCCCTGTGGATTAATTGGATTGACGTGACAAAATGTGCATTACTATACATATTTATCGATTTTAATTTTTAGATAATTAAAATAATTAACGGGGCCAGATTTGGAATTAAATCCACAACAAAGGTTTGCGACAAAGGACAACAAAGGTTGCGATAGCTGAAAGCTTGAGAGGGTTGGAAATATAGTATAGGGTTTGCAAGTATGCTGAAAATTTACCGTATCTTGGAACTACACGAGGATATTTTTTTAATTTTCCACATTATATATGCAGGTTTCGTGCAGAAATACGATAGTATTGACAGAATCACACCGAACTTTCGGGATACTTGCAAACCCCATTACTGAATACTTCTTATTGAATATATTGTACTAAATATACTGAATATGAATGAATATGAATGAAAATTAGGAAGCTCTATGATTTAGAAATTTCTCGTTTCGAGATGAAACCTATAAGTCAATGTGGTTTCTTGGAAAATCGTACACAAATAGAAATCTAAAAATTGACCAAGAGGATAAAACATACAAAGGAATAAAAGGCTTCTGCAAAAAAATCGTTTCCAAATAAATCGGTGTTTCTGTGAAATTCCATTATAGAGATGGAAAAAGGACACAACGCGAAACTCTGATGGTGCTGAAAGCTGATGAGCGTACGCCTCGCCGTACACATCCGGCACATCGCCTAGTCTGCGCCAGACTCTGGCCATGTTCTCGCGAGCGCACTGAGCAGTGAGCACCCTTTCACGAAAACATGGCGACCAATTCTCCGAATTTAGTGTAAAGCGTTTTCCTGGATCTGTTTGTTTATATACTCTAGCTAGCACTTCCAGACACACTACGAACTTCAATTTCCATTCTTTTTCTTGACGTAATGCTACTAAGGCTAAGGAACAGAGATAATGAGTTCAACTGTTCAACGGAATGGGGTTTCCTAGGCTCAGAAATGGTAAGAACAAACTCTGCTTACACTGCTTTTAAATTGTAAAATAAAGCCGAAAAAATCAGGTCCATCAAAATAAGTGCTATTTTATTCCTTTTCAAAACATCATGGTACACTCACACACAAAAACTGTGCAATGTATTACTTTGAAATATAGTAGTACAAATTAAAGAAGTGTGAGAGAAGCGGGCCAAGACACAAAGTAAAGTTGATCCGTGAAACTAAATTTTTTGTTTCTACTTTTCTTAATTTCCTAATTTCGTTGTGCAAATAAGGTTTCCTAGTTGCTGAGTTTCTTTGTATAGTTGCTAAAGAAACTAACAATTCAATTCTACATTTCCTATTCCTTAATCTGGCCATTATGTAACTTTTTTTTGAGCGGAGGAGAACTATAGTGAAACCTTGTGCTGCGCGATTATTAATATTTTCTTTTGCAAAATGCAAAACCGAAATTACTCGGAATGTGGGCAAAAAGGGGCAAATATGCCACATGATTGACATATTCGTGCAACTCTAAGGGGAGGTCTTAATTGGCCATTCACGGCATAATACAATAAAATAATACAAATAAAAAACTGAACCCCCAAGAGTAAATAATACAGACGAACAGACCACAGACCACAATGAAAAGCTGGGAAATTATTGTAATTTATTAGTTAAGAATGTCTAGGTACATGGATGACACTAGGTTGGTGCACGGCGAGAATCTGAGACACGAAAATATCGCGCGGCGAAAGTCTGGCGCGAAGTTTGGACGAAAATACGAAACTCAGTGTCGAGCCAGAGATAAAGGTGCTCGGCGACTTCCCCTATATTTGCCAGGTCCAGGTTCTTTCGTAAGTTCGTAACCCGCGAGAACCTATGGTTGGACTGTAGCAAGGCTGAACGATGGGAGCTAGGCGCGAGGTTTACTTCCGTAGCGAACCGTCAAAGGTTCAACTTGCAAGTACATGAATCGGTATAACATTGCAGTGAATAATCCAGAATTTCAGCTTTTTTTTAAGCATTCAACTGTTTATCTACATGGTTAGCCTACAAAATAACACGTTTATTTATAAGTCATTTACATTCAACAAAAGATCCAAACCTTAGGTCCTAGGTCACCTGGGACTGAGTTCATGAAATAAACTCTTGTGACGCCCATAAAATGTAGATACGCGAAATATTAAAAAAAAAGATTATTTTCCAAAAATGCAACCTCTTTCGTCAGCGGGTGCCTCTAACCTCAAACACCGAAAAATTCTGCATATTAAATTAGAATAAAAAGGCAAAACTAATAAATATTAAATAAATATAAATATATCCTACAGCAGGTGAATGTCGTGCAGAAGAATGACTAATGTTTGTATGAAGTTTGACATCGAACGCTTTATCTTAGCTTTATAAACAAAAGGCAAAAAAACTTCAATATATAATTTTTTTCAAGTACAAAAATTTCTAGTTCCACTGTGAAGTGTGAATCACGTGGTTAGCTCCAAATAATAGAACCGTGCTAGAGAATTAAATTTAAAATATTTCTTTGCTTATTACAAAGAAAAATGAATTATTCTAATTTCTAATTTTGAAAAAGCGATCTAATTTGTGAATGAGAAAGGCCCACGGGAGAAAATTGAATTAGAATTTCTTTGAGAAGTTCCACATTTCTCAGGGAAATGTTCAAAGCGTATTTAGCGGTCGATTTTTGAAACGCATGGTGGACAACTGAATTCTTACATATTTATGCTAATTAACTCGAATTTAGCTCGATTTTTTTATTCTTTACATAAGAATGCTGATGTAAGTTTCAAAAACCGGCCAGCATTTCGCTTTAAAAAATTAAAATCAATAAAAAATACACGATTCAGAGAAAGTGAATCCATCCATAATGAATGATTTACGCACAAAACTTTATGTAGTCATGGAGAATAAATACGAGATGATAATCTTTTTGTGCAGGAGTGATTATCCTTACTTTTTTCGGAATTTATCATTCTATGAATATGTGAATGAATGCTTATCCATAAGTCCCCAAGCCCCTAATGATTTACGTCACAAGCCTCGGATATGATGATATTAAAAAGAATAAACAAAATATATTCAAAAGGCTTCACTGAATGCAAAATGTGTATTTTGTTGCATGATACTAGGATAATGAACGAACAAGAATAATATTGACAGGCAAAATGCACAATTTACAAGTAGACATACTTCAAATACAATAGATTTTGCACCTGAGTTATCGTGTGAAAAGTTGCTCTAGTACGTACTACGTAGAAGGAAAATGGTGCAAAAACTTGTATCTTGTACCGTGCCTTTAAAGTACAACCCAAAAATATAAATATGCAAAAAGGTACATTCTCAGAGCTCAGAACAGAACTCATTTACGACAGCACACTTTCATATAAAACACTGATATCCAATATAAACATTATTAAAGCGAAATACCGGCCGCGCATCGTGGACAGCTGAATTCTTACGTAATCATGCAAAATTGCTCGAATTTGGTTCGATTTTTTATTCAAATTTATGTTCATTTGCATAAACTGCATAAGAATCTGATGCATTTGATGTGTTTCAAAAACCGGCCAGTATTTCGCTTTAATGTCAAGCACCTTGTTTGTAGCACATATTACTTGCGATGATGTACTGAGACTATAAGTCTGACACTGAGTGGGCGATGTATATAATAAAATTGGTTATTTCCCACAATAAATTTGAGAAAAAAAATGAATTAACTTAGTATATTGATTCACTGTTGAAAACATTGCCTAAAACATACACAAAGAAAGAAAAATGCCTTTAAAAATACGTGACGTGAAGACTTCACAGTACACGTGGTTGTACGTTAGCACAAATGCTGCGCGAATTGATTCTAGTGTATTATATGCAACTTTCAATGTCCTCTTGAGCTGGAAGTGCACAAAATTGAATACGTTTCAAAACCACGTGCCACACCGCTTTGTAAATAAAATGACCAGGCTCGGCCCATCTCAGATCATATAATTGGATGTTTTCTTTTAGTTATAAGAAGTGCGCATTCCCCGATGAATATATAATGTATGGCCCCCAAAAGGTAGGAAAAAGATACAAGAAGGTAGAATTAAAATCTGAATCCGACAGAAAGTGAACGTTATTTTAAGTGATGGAATTTTATGAAAATACTTTATTGCTAGGAGGTTTTATAGAAGCATACTATATTCAATTTACTAATAAAATAAACACATAAAACTTTAGCGATATAACAACCGGGTTTTGTGACATATGTTGGTCAATGAATTCTCATCTATTGAGCAAACAACTGCGTAATACTGCGCGATTTTTTATTCTAATTATTTTCATTTGCATGCAACATGTGGGAATATAAGTTTCAAAAACCGGCAGTTACATGGCTTTAAAAAGTTGATTAAATCAACTAAACTTTCTGTTGAAAAGGGGCAATAAATATGGCTATGAGGCTATGACAGACATTACGTTACTGAAGCCATATGATATAATTATTATGTTTACCTCGGAATGTTCAATTATGATGAAATACTTTGAATAACCACGTTATATAATCATAATAATTAAAGAAAGAAGAAGACAATAAACAATGTTCAAATGGTCGTCGTTACTGTTTGGACACGCATTTCAGCATCTATATGACTATTTTGTATGCCGAAGGCAAATCTCGGTTCATAATCCCTTAGATAAGCATCTATAACTCCAGCAGCCACAACCGCAATTTTTGACGATTAAAGGTGTCAATTACGCATTCTGATTGGGAATAAAGATAAACTGAAGTGCGACAAAAACACCCCCGAATTATAGATTTGACTGGGAATGGGAGTCAAATGCTATGGCTGGGGATTATTTGAATATCTATAAAATTGTTGATGGGCTAACACTACTAAACGAATAAAACTTGTACCATCATTTGAATAAAGGTAGGGGGAGAAGGAATATGATGGTTTTTACACGTTACGGAAACCTGGTCTAAAATTGCCAAATAGCCGCGACATCGTTGCTGCACGCCGTTTGCTCGCGACCTCTTTTGGCTAGCAACTTGCACGCCACCATGTATTCGGAGGAGAAACTTTGCATATTTCCCAACAACTACAGTAAATTAATCGATTTTCTGCTAATATTCATAATGCTTCTTTTTAATAATGATTTATATAAATAAGCACTTTACGAAGCCGGAAGTCAGGGCCAACTCTGTTCCATTGTCTATCAAACAATGAAGAAATTCCTTCATTCAACTCTTTCACTTCAGCGCAAACATGTTTATTCCAACCAATAACACAACATTAAAATGTCATGTGCGGGAGTGAGATTTGCATATAAATGAGAAAGAGATGAGCATTTAATAATGGATTATAAGTTCAAACCCTAAAGCTTACACAAATTGAGCTCGTTTATATGCAAAAAATTACGAGACACTACAAATTTTCCATGATGATTTGAAAGCAAACTTCACAATTGTCAAAAAATGCGTACGAGAATGAGCACAACAATTGCAAGCGTACTGCAAATGTAAGACTTTAAAGCGAAATACCGGTCGGTTTTTGAAACGCATTGTGGACAACTGAATTTTTGCGTATTTTCGTATTTATGCTAAGTTGCGCGAATTTAGCTCGATTCTTTATTTTAATTTATGTTCATTTGCATAAGCTGCATAAGAATGCTTGTGTACTCGATGTGTTTCAAAAACCGGCAGGTATCCAACTATACTGCATCAATGGATCAGGATTCTTTTAATATATTATTATATACAAGTGCCAATTAGAGAGAGAGACATAAAATCCATAAAAAATCGATCACAATAGAGCAAAGTTAATCCCTCTTAAACTTTATATTACTTTTCTTTATATAAAAAAAATAAATCTTATTTGAGAGAGATTAGAAAACATAAACCAAAGGATTACAAGTAATTAAAGGGGTTCGTATTAGAATAAGAAGAAGTAAATATAAATCACCTAAATGCCACCGAGTGTAGGCGACTGATTAGCTAATAATAAGCTGCTAGTATACATTTTATATACTAAATTTGGCTAGGATTACAGTCATCCACTACTGCAAACATTTGCTTTTTTAGTCTCCAAATCCTAATAGATCGTATTAGTCCCCTAATTAGAATACTATATATCAAAATCAACCAAACTACGAATGAAATCGTACCATGTACGATGTACCATGCACACATACCAATGTACAGTATGGAATACATATTAGTATGACTTGAGTGGGTTATTATCAGCGAGAACTTCAACTAAAGTTACCCGCACCGGCCGAACCTAAGCCTAAGCCTAACTAAGTCTAAGCTCCTATTATGGTTAGGCTTGAAGCTATTACTATATTACTATGCACTATGCCAACAAACATATTTCAAAAGAATAAATTAACTTCCTATTTTTCAACTTTCTGTTAGACCTTCAGCAAGTGTAAACTAGAAAAAAACCCTGGGTGTAATTTTTTGATTTTGTCTTAAATTAAGTAATCTACATATTAAAAAAATAATTAATGTTGCTAATCACTGTAGCCTTTAATTGCCAAATTCACGCTGGGAAAAGCTGCTAATAACACACTAATAAACCACCTATTTCAGGATATTCTGGATATTTAGCATTTTCAAATAATTTACACTCAATTAGGAGCAATTCACCAAAAAAGGCCAAATTGCGTCAAGAATAAACAAATTTCCTTGAGATCTGTTACATAATTGCTATAAAGAAATAATATTCTTCAGAATTATACCAAGAGGAACTACTGTTTTAATAAAAATAAAAAATAAAAATATGTTTTCATTGTGAAAATCTAGTATTTCCAACGGAGTAAGTCGAAAAAGCTGCTTTATAACCACGTTTTACTGTGGGCGGTAGGATTTGCATATAATGCACTAACGGAGGACTACTAGAGTACAAATTGTGACCAACAAACGGCCAAAGTAAAATTAGCATAAGTTCAATAAAACAGAGAACAAACCTACAACTGGTTTTCAACTTATAATATGTACTACATAGTTGGCATGCAAAAGTACGATATTTCAAAGCGGGCTGAATAGACACCAAAATAAACACCACCGTTTAGTGCATCCCGAATATGTTAATTATAATTACACCAGACCAGACGGCTATCACCGCCTGAGGCGACCTCAAATGTTATCTAAACGATACTTGAAGTGCGCATATTTATATGAAACGTCTGTATATTCCAACGTTTCGGTTAAAAGGTCCTATTGTGCATATTTTGTAAATATGTGAACGTTGCCTACTTATACTAAATGCCTGAAACGTAGAAAAAATTCGTTGTGGACGTAATCACAAATAAATTCACCCGGCCACAAACTCTTCTCCTTTATATAATAAGATAAGTCCATTAGCACATTAAAAACATTGACTACAATACCCAATACCTGACGGCTAATCTACTACAGTACCAATGGTTTCGTTATATCTACATTGTTTTCACTTCATCATATTATTTGATGCACACCTCGGTGTTATTTAATAAATAATAAATAAATAGAAATTCATCGAATTCACGGATATAAGAAGATACACCACATAAAATAAATATATTTTAAATCAAGGTCTAATGTTTGATGATTTGTTTAATTTGTTTCATAAATTAATTGAAAACAATTTTACGAAGTAGAACGTTGTCTGGCGTGGGAAAATGAATCTATCAAAAATAAATGTTTTCATGAAAAATATTTTTATTCCCACAGTCTGAGTGAAAGAAACCATAGCAGAGGAGAAAAACAAAATGAAACGGTTTTATAATAATTCAGTAAACAAATTTCTGTATATAGTTCAGCATCAGTACCACAAGATGAAAAGGTTTTATAATAATTCAGTAAACAAATGTCTGTATATAATTCAGCATCAGTACCACATACAAACGTTCACAGGCAAAACGGAATGTAGCCGGTCATCAAATGGTTTTCACCAACAAAAACAAAAATTTGGTCCCCTAAATCCCGACCATTCGGCGACCACTAGCATACAATGTGGCGAACAGATACCGACGATTTTGTGAAAAGTTGGTCACCACGAGGTCGCCAAATGGTCGCTGAACTGCCTGGACACGAAAAAAACCCAGCGAAATAGTTCTATCCGTCTTATGGCGAGCAATGACGACGGCGAATTTATGTCGGGGAGGTACTGCACGATAACTCCTACAATTTGAGTAAACAACTAGGCGTAAAAAATAGTGTTCGCCAAAATGGCGCCCTGACGCTGCCGCACACATTTTTATATTAGACACACGGCACTCTTAGCGTTTTTTAAAGGTAACTACGCGCACACACTTTTTCTTACAATTAGGAACGAACAATTTTGACCATAATCGTATGTGAAATTAGTAGATTTGTAAAGTAAACATTAAACGTAAAGGTAAACGAATTAGTTTAGTTTCCAACACTTGTCCAGCTGATACATGGCTGACCTTTCGCTGGCGTGCGGTCATTTAAGTCAAAAAGCACGCGTGCAGTCCTCCATGCGGCACGCGTGCTTTTTTCGGTAGCGGACGGTCTGGTCACGCGTGCCGCATTTTCGCACTAACCGTGCATCTTGCACTTTTGGGAAAATGCACGCTTTCATTTTTTTACGTTTTTTCTACGAATTGCTGTTTTCTTACATTTCTTTCCGTTTGCTGGTTTAATTTGCTTATTTATTCTTGTACTAATGCTTTGTGAAGCAGGTACGACGAATATAAGGTGACAGCGAGCGGCAGTGGTGACAACAACGAAAAATGGACGATGGAAGAAGAATGTAGCAGTAAGTGTGTTCTATTTACAGTTTACGAAGCTGATACTTAGTTTTTTGGGTGATTGTTGCTGATATTGCCCATGACATTGAGTTTTTTAGGTGTGCACTTTCTATTGCATTTTAGTTATGAACACGACTCTCTAATTAGAACTACACTACCGGTTTTCAGCGAATTTTTTGCCTCGGAACACTCAACTTCCTGGTCTATATGTGAGAATTATTGGATGTTCGTGATTGCATGGTTCGTAAGTTATTTTCTTGTTGGGCTTATGAAAATTTTGATCAATTGAAGTTGTGTAATATGTGGATGTCGTATGACAGCCTGCTCACTTCTATTCATGTTAGTTAACCACCAAACCAAAGCAGGGTGCCTTTCTTGACAAAAACCGAACATTTTTTATATTTTCCGTTTCAGAACTTCGACTTGATCCACTCGACTAGTTCCACTCCGATGCCCTAACTTTACTCGTTTACCGCCAGGTACATCTTTTTTTATTTATTTTCCTCAATTGCAGTAGTGTGCAGTAGTGTCCTTAAAGGATCGCAGTCACCACAAAATCGTCGTTTTTCTTCGAGTTTACTTTTATTTAGTAAACAATAGAGACAAAAAATTTACCAAAACCGAATAGTTTGAATTCCAACTCAGGGAGTGAACAAGTAGAAAAGTAGTTCTACTTAACTACCGCAGGATCACGAAACGTGTTCATACAGCTGCTTCCCGATCGGGAGTATTCAAATTATTTCGGCAAATATCTGCATATTATATATTTACATATACTGCAAGGGTCTGCAGGCATATCACTACACGTTTCATAATCCCGCGGTAGTTAAGTAGAACTACTTTTCTACTTGTTCACCCCCTGAGTTGGAATTCAAATTATTCGGTTTTGGTAAAGTTTTTTTCTTTATTCTTTACTAAATACAAGTAAACTCGAAGCAAAATGATAATTTTGGAGTGACTGCGATCCTTTAATTGACGTGAAAAGCCTCGCGTTGCAGCCGTAGATATCGCTCTGTAATCGTGTATCGGTGTTTTACATTTTCTTTAAATTAAATTTATATTTAGTTCGCTCATGTTCTTTTCTTCCGCTTTTCATCACACTACGAAACGAACGATGTTCTGCACTTGATTGCTGGGAAGCAGGATCCAGTCGATCAGTATGATATGGGTAAGAATATATATATATATATTTTTTTTTTGGACTATTAAAGCAACATACCATTGTACACTTTGTAGCGTATAGCATGTGCATTAATGTGAAACTGGTGATAAATAATGTATCGTCTTGGTACTAGCATGCGACACTCCCTCTATTTTATTTCGAAACAAAAACGGTCCTGGGCTTGCGTCCAGTACCAATGTCATGTGCTCTGTATAAATCAGGTAATAATAATTCGCATGCATTGTATGGATTGAACTGAAATTTGTAAGTGTTATTTTCAGATGTGCCGAGACCATGGCGATTTCAGGACTATATCACAAAGTAATCCACAACCAGAAGAGAGGAAAATGTCACTGAGGACTGAATACATAACTCAACGTAATCACGTGTTTATTGTTATTCCTTGCTTTCGTAGCTTAGCCATAACTGCCTTATTGTTGTGTTATAGGAGTAGCTGCCTTCCGAACTGATGAGTATATTAAGTTTCTCAATTGACATTGTTTCTTGCTCTTTTGTATGTCTTTTTCAAGTGTGCTCGAATAAATATATTGATGAATTATTGTTGTATTGGGTGTGGTTTGCGTTGTTTTATTGTTGTAGTGCTGTATTTATTGTTATTTTTATATGTAGGAAGGGGGGCGCGGCCCTGTGCAAACATTCATTTTCCGCACCTTTACGGCACTGTGCATAAATGGCTGCCGCACGCGTGACTGGGACTGTCCTGGTCACGCATGCAGTCCGTCGGACTGCATGCCAGCGGATTGGATGCCGCACGCGTGCTTCATAAATGACCGCACGCCAGCGAAGCGTGACCTGAGTGGGTACAAATAAAAATAACATTGTATTTAGTATAAATACGTACGCTTGTTGATTATGTAATAAGTAATAAACACAACCTCGTGAGCCATACGTATCTTGTACGCGTATTATCATGGGAGTTCTCACAACAATGAGATTTCAACAATGAGAAAGCTTGTATTGAAAAACCAAATTTATTGAACAAAAATAAATATGAAATAGCATATGATAGCCTAGAGAGGCATTCGATTTATGTTGATAGCTTCAGCTCTCATACGTGCGATGAACAGATGATGATAATTACATAACATAACATAGCATTTATTACGAACATAAAATGTCGCACAAGTTTTGTCAAGGTACCACATTGTATGAAACGTGAAAATGCAATTCTAGCTAAAACAAAACCACAAATGAAACCATTGTCGGTTTACTGGAATACGCGAGGGTTAATCTCAATCATAAGTGAAGTTCTATGGACAAAACTTTTATGTTCTGCAAGCTGCAAGGGTTTGTTTAGATTAACAAACCCTTGTAGAGCATAAATGTCGATCCCGCGTAATAAAGAAATACGCAACCATCGAACCAGAACGTTTTCTTATTTTCCTCCAAAATTCCTTCTTCCAAGTAAAATTTGGATTCATCGAATGATAAGACAACACGATGAGTTTTTATATTCGCGGAAATTTTCTAGGAAAAAATCCGATAGAGACTACGTCATATTACGAAAGTTACGACGTTGTATGCAGATATTCGTACCTTTCTCCGAAGCTTAGCCAACGAAGCCCTTGAATAGTAATAAAGAATGTCTTCCAACACTGAGGAAACTTGGCCGGTGGGCCGCGCGCTCTGGGCCCATTATTGGTGGCGCGGCCCTACCTGGGCGCGACACTTTTCAGCGCACCGCCCACAGTTATTCAGTGCGCGGCCCACCACCCAAAATTCCACTTTGAGGTGCGGCGCTGCTTTGGCCTGAACTTTGTGGGAGAAAACGGAGGGGAAAAGTGTAGAAGTCACATAGTCTCTAAAACTGTGAAAGATAATTTATTCCATTGTAAACTAAATGTCTTTGATTAAATAAAAGACATAGAACTGTCACAGCGGACAACCTGGGACTTATTAGAAGGAGAACACCAGTCCCGGACATCCCGGAACCTCCCTTGAAAAACCATATATATTAAAATCGTTTTTGTTTATGTGAATCGTTCAGTGGGTATTATTCAATTTCATACTTCGAAAGCGGTTCATCCTAGTTTGCACTATCAACACGAATTAATCAATTAATGTACCTCGTGAAACGTATATAGTTTTATTTTATAAAAACACTCTTTGCAGAATCGTGTATTATTTCCGCATTCGCGTTCCAATTCTAATTCCAATTAGCTTGTTTAGAATACGAATTTAGCATCTTGCATAAATTAGCATAGGTAGTCTCCATGTTTTATGAATGAAATTTGCGCTTGACTCATAGGCCACATAGTCATGGCATATTGATTTTGCAGCTATCTTTTTTTGTAAAAGGGTATATAAGTACAGTGTGACTGGTCGAACGTTTCTGATAATTATAATATCCCATGCCATTATTATTTCTTCTAATTTTAGCTCAAAAACATGAGGCTTATATGGATCGTCATGTTGGTCGTCTGCTTCTGCTCAACGCCTACTACAGGACTCTCAAAATCTGATCGCCAGAAGAAAAAGAGTAGGCATTTCACATACAATTCCTTTTCTCACTCATTGTGTGTACAATAAGGTGCGCGGCGAAAATTTCGCCGGCGCATGTCTTCGCCAGGCTTTCAAAAAGCTCGCGATAACCTGGCGATAATCTGAGACTATGCGAGGTGCGCGGCTAGATGTGTGCGCACCTGATGTTCCTCTTGTTTTCATTAGAGTATTTGTTTATTGTTGAGTTCATGCATACATCATACATAAGAAATACTGCGGCAAAATTCAAATTTCTAACATCTGGTGGTATGAAAATGCGCAACACCGACATACTGACAAGGGATAATGATTTGTATTTTCAGATGTTAATCACTACAGCGAGGAGTTCGGAGACGAGGACGATATGACTGACATCGAAGACTTCGACACTGATGAGCACTCCGTTGCCAAAGAACTCCCCTTTTGGAAGAAACGCGGGCAAGTGGTCGAAAATCAGCTGAAACGGGATTGGGTTTGTTTTTTATTGCTTATGGCCGTATGAATCTGGCTACTGTGCTTCATGTTCATGGATGAACGGTAGCATCTGTTGAATCTTTTTTTTGTAACGTTCGTGGCCATACAAAAATTAGGCAATTTTTAAGGGAGACAACGGGGTTCTGTGGCCGTACGCATGAACGAGCTGGGGGATCCCAGCCTCCCAGAGGGAGATGAGAGAAAGTGAGGGATCACACGAATCAGAGACACACAGATACAAATTCTCCCACCCTGGGAGGTTCCCGCTGTTCGTGCATACTGCCGCTGTTCTTCGGGTCAATTCTTATGAATTGAGTGAGTAGCAATTCCATCGCGCTGCTATTTTATGGTCTTGTAACTTCGATTTGAGTACCTTAGAGTGATTAGTTGGAATTAAACGGCTAAGTTTCAGACCGATATCAAATTCCCGCCTGATGTGATCTTTGGCGAGGACATGTTACTGCAGGAGTCGGAAATCGACCACACCGAGAAGAAATTTTCCAATCCGATCCTGGCTTATATCACACCGGTAGGTACTACCACTACCCCATGGTTGGTTAGTGACCGAAAAAATAATGTATTTCATTTTAACCAAAAAATTACCCCATGGTCCGAGATTGTCTGATGATACTTGCGGAAAATTTACGCATGGATTTATGACATGACCGCCAAGGGTATTACTTATGGCTAGCTTCACATATCTGCGATAAACTGTTCATGGCTTAGACCGATATACAGTAAAAAAAATAATGAATGGAAGGAAGGACAAAAGGCGATATTCCAATAGGCAATTACAGAAATTGTAAAATCTAATTTCACTTGGCTTTTAACCGTTTTTTTTTTGTTCAGTGGAACAACCGCGGCTACGACATTGCCAAGTGGGCCGCAAAGAAGTTCACCCATATCTCGCCAGTTTGGTTTACGGTGTATTATGAAGAGAGCCAGGGATGCTTTGTACAGGGACAACATGATATTGATCAAGGTAGGGTACTGTAATAATCATAGATATTGTCATAGTGCACAGTGGACACATTGTATTACTTTAGCAAGGCTTCTTTGTAAGTTCACAGTATGTGCTCAGAATAAGACGGGAATCTTTCTGAAAACATATGGCTGCTACAGAAGACAGTATAGTGTTCTGTAGCAGTTTTCACTTACAAATCCGTCGAGGACTTGTTTGGTGGATTTTTTCCCGAGGCCGTATTCACCAACACACAGGGAGCCCTCCCTAGGTTCACGAGCGCTCTGAATCTCTTCTGCTCTCGCACTCTCTACGGACTCGTTAGCTCCCTGGGGAGGCCAAGGAGGGCTTTCTGCGTGTTGGTTAATACGGCCTCAGGACTGTCCGAAGGGTCAAGGTGTTCCTTTTCTGCCTTTTCATGCTTGCAATTGGGTCGGTCGCATGGACTATGCATAGCAAATCCCCGACTTTTAATGCAACTTCATCTACTTTAGGTTGGATTTCGGACGTTCGCTCTAATAACACTGATATCAAATTCGTTCCCCGAGTTGAATTCGTGCAGTGGAGCAAGGAAGACGTGAACCAATTTCTCTTCAATGAAGAACAACAGCAACGTTGTATTGGCGTGATCCGGGGTCTTGCTGAGGTTCGTTTTACTTTTTACATGTTGTTATTTACTAAGACACTGACGCTATGTCATATTAATTAAATCCAGTATGATTAGAAAGTTGCCAATCAGCTGACATGAAATTTCCGTCTGGAATTAGGTCTTGGTTTTTGAGAGAAACGTGAATCCTCACTAGCTACAAGCAGAAAACACCCATACAAACTTTGGTAAGTTGCATTGTAGGAAAAGTAAAAACAATTTCTAATTTGATTTCGCAGGAACAACAATTCGACGGCGCCGTGCTTGAACTTTGGAATCTATTCTTGTTTCTCACAGGAGGGGCACATAAGACGTTCGTAGTTTATTATTAAGCTCATTTTCGTTGAAAAAATAGAGAACTAGAGGTAAAGGGAAAGAGGGAGAGAGGGAGAGAAATAGGGAGAGGGTAATGGCAGAGAGCGATAAAGATTAGAAGGTGATTTTGCACATCTTGCAGAGAACTGACGGAGTTCGTCTCCGAACTCGGAAATCGGCTGCACGAAAAGGGAAAGGAAGTTGTCGTTCCTGTGCCTCCATATGAAGAAAAGTGAGTTTTTTTTTAAAGTGGGATGGCACGCGGTTGTAAGCTATCTGCAACACTCTATGTTCTATTCCCCAGTACAGTGGGCGCGCTATTCTGCGAATTCCCCTTTACTATTCATTCAGACCATTTTAGATCGAAAACACCATATTTCACCCCGATGGACTTTGAGCATTTGCAGGGTGCAGTTGATTACATTCAGGTGTGTATATTCATGAAAAACCGGATAAATTTTGGAATGACCTATAACTGACTCTACCCGAAAGTGGACAAAAAAGAAGAGAGCCGAGCAGGTTACGGTAATAGACTCCTTCAATTGCGTTGAGTGTTCCTTGATCAGGTGATGACGTACGATTTCCCCGACGCAACCGGAATCGCACCTTTGAGATTGGTTGAGCAAAGTATGAAGGTGAATCAACGTCGCGTGATTTATATAATCTATCGATTTTCTGTAATTCAGTCGAATTTTAATTATGCCAATGACTTTACCATGAAGGCCGAGACATGGATAATTAGACAATAATATGTATTATATTTTCTTCTATATGAACGCACAATATGGAGCGCATAAGATGCGAGTGACAGTGAAATAACAGATAATATAGGAATAAATATATGCTAACAATAAGTCAACTTACCTTATGTTTCTGCTAATTTTTATGAGTAATTAATTACTTAATTGCTTAATTTTAGATTCTGATCGGCGAAGATGGTCGTTTCAAGGAGAAACTACTCATGGGACTCAATTTCTACGGAAGAGCGATCAACAAACAAGGGGCTGAGACGGTGACACGAGAAAAGTACATTTTTCTTCGCTTCATATTTGTTTCAGCGATTTGTTAGCGTCTGTTAATCGATATGTCAGCGATTGTTGGCGATGTGTTAGCAATTTGTCCGCGATTTGTTAGCGTTTGGAAATCGATATGTTGGTGATTGGTTGGCGATACGTCAGCGATTTAATATTGATTAGTGTGTGATTTGTTAGCGATTGGTCATTGTCGGCCAATTGTTAGCGTTTGGTCAGCGATTAAACAACTATTGGACAGCTGTCGCAAGCTTTTCATCAGCAACCTGCCGAGTGTGAATGTGTGGCAATGAAACATTGAGACCTTTTTTGTCGCTGATCTATCGCCGACGAATCGCTAACAAACAGCTGACGTATCGCTAAACAATCGCTAACATATCGCAACCCAATCGCTGACAAATCGCTTACAACTCGCTAACATATCGCTAACACTATTTGTTTGATAGCCCTTTAGCAACAATTGTATTTATTTATTTATGAAATACTCCAAAAGGTGTGCATCCGAGGAACAATCGCTATTTCAGCTATCTCAAGGTGATCCACAACCCGGATACTGCACTAAACTGGTACGATGAAACTGCCGAGCACGTCCTCTTTCTCAGGTATGGTATGAACATCGATTTATTTTGATTTTCCTCTCTCCCCTTTCTCTTTTCTCTAGTTTCTCCTCTCTCCCCTTTCTATTTCACTCGCTCCTTTTTCCATCTCTCATATCCTCTCTATTCTCTCCTTTATTCCCCCTCTCGTCTCTCTCTCCCTCTCCCTCTCTGTCTCTCTTTCTCTCTTTCTCTCTCTCTCGCTTGATCGCTCTCTCTCTCTCTCTCTCTCGCTCTTATTTAGTTGACTGCCGTCATCATGACCTATGCCAGAGGTCAATTGCTAGATGTCTGCGATTTTTTCATCATTAATTTTTCGGTTTTCAGTAAAAGTTCCTACGTGTTCTACCCGAGTCTGAGCAGTATTGAGTTTCGGGTCAAATTGGCTGAAGAATTAGGAATAGGCCTGGGCATCTGGGAACTAGGCCAAGGCCTCAACTACTTTACACAAGTTTTCTAAAGCCGCCTTTATTTGTGTGTGACCAGCTATTTCTTGTTTAAAGGGGTATGACACGTGGTTTGTGAAGCATATTTGCATATTCCAGTGCAGAGAAGTGAACTTGGTCAGAATCCGCTTCAACCCTACGTGTTATTCCCTTTTAATTTGTGAATGTGTGTCGATTTACTGGTTAATAGTTGCACGGTATTTGTCTCCGAAATTCTAACAGTAGGTACACTATGTGGGTAAGACACAGTAATCTTTATACATTATTTGCATTATAGGGGGAGTTTTTGCCTGGAATTTTGCCGAGTGAGTTTTTAGTATAAACTCGTTGCTATTGTTTTTTATGTTGTATTTGATAATAAATAAATGTATATTTTATAACAAGCTTGCTTTCGCACCTATCGATCCTACCCGAGGTGCTGTGGCTGAGATTATTTCAGTTTACACTGATCTTTCCACACTGTTTTCAAGCAGAAAACCTTATGGCAAGATGTATTTGAGGTTAAGCTATCTTTACACACTGTTTTCAGGAAGAAAACCTTGTGGGAAGATGTATTTCAGTTTAAACTGATCCCCGCAAGGTTTTTGAGCTGCAAACCTTGTGGGAAGATGTATTTCAGTTTAAATTGATCCTTCCGCAAGGTTTTCAAGCTGAAAACCTTGTGGGAAGGTGTATTTCAGTCTAAACTGATCCTTCCGCAAGGTTGTCAAGCTGAAAACCTTGTAGGATGATGTATTTCAGTTTAAACTGATCCTTCCGCAGGTTTTTCAAGCTGAAAACCTTGTGGAAAGATGTATGCCAGTTTAATGTGACATTCACACACTGTTTTCAAGCAGAAAACCTTGTGGCAAGATGTATTTGAGGTTAAGCTGATCTTTACACACTGTTTTCAGGAAGAAAACCTTGTGGGAAGATGTATTTCAGTTTAAACTGATCCCCGCAAGGTTTTTGAGCTGAAAACCTTGTGGGAAGATGTATTTCAGTTTAAATTGATCCTTCCGCAAGGTTTTCAAGCTGAAAACCTTGTGGGAAGGTGTATTTCAGTCTAAACTGATCCTTCCGCAAGGTTGTCAAGCTGAAAACCTTGTAGGATGATGTATTTCAGTTTAAACTGATCCTTCCGCAGGTTTTTCGAGCTGAAACCCTTGTGGAAAGATGTATTCCAGTTTAAAGCGAAATACCAGCCGGTTTTTGAAACGCATCTCAAATATCAGCATTCTGATGCAGCTATGCTAAAAGGGGTCTATTGGGGTCTATTTTTTATTCAAATTTATGCTCATTTGCATATGAAGCATAGGAAAGCAAGGAGTACTCGATGCGTTTCAAAAACCGGCCAGTATTTCGCTTTAATGTGACCTTCACAGAATGTTTTCAAGATGAAAACCTTGTGGGAAGATGTATTTCAGTTTAAAGTGACCTTCACAGAATGTTTTCAAGATGAAAACCTTGTGGAAAGATGTATTTCAGTTTAAAGTGATCCTTCCGCAAGGTTTTCAACCTGAAAACCTTGTGGGAAGATGTATTTCAGTTTAAAGTGACCTTCACAGAATGTTTTCAAGATGAAAACCTTGTGGGAAGATGTATTTCAGTTTAAAGTGATCCTTCCGCAAGGTTTTCAACCTGAAAACCTTGTGGGAAGATGTATTTCAGTTTAAAGTGACCTTCACAGAATGTTTTCAAGATGAAAACCTTGTGGGAAGATGTATTTCAGTTTAAAGTGACCTTCACAGAATGTTTTCAAGATGAAAACCTTGTGGGAAGATGTATTTCAGTTTAAAGTGACCTTCACAGAATGTTTTCAAGATGAAAACCTTGTGGGAAGATGTATTTCAGTTTAAAGTGACCTTCACAGAATGTTTTCAAGATGAAAACCTTGTGGGAAGATGTATTTCAGTTTAAAGTGATCCTTCCGCAAGGTTTTCAACCTGAAAACCTTGTGGGAAGATGTATTTCAGTTTAAAGTGACCTTCACAGAATGTTTTCAAGATGAAAACCTTGTGGGAAGAGTTTCAGTTTAAAGTGACCTTAACAGAAGTTTGGGAAGTTGGGAAGATGTATTTCAGTTTAAAGTGACCTTCACAGAATGTTTTCAAGATGAAAACCTTGTGGAAGATGTATTTCAGTTTAAAGTGACCTTCACAGAATGTTTTCAAGATGAAAACCTTGTGGGAAGATGTATTTCAGTTTAAAGTGATCTTGACTTCAACAAGTTTTTTCAACCTGGAAACCTTGTGGGAAGATGTATTTCAGTTTAAAGTGACCTTAACAGTGTTTTCAAGATGAAAACCTGTGGGAAGATGTATTAAGTTTAAAGGCCTTCACAGAATGTTTTAAGATGAAAACCTGTGGGAAATGTATTCATTTTAAAGTGAAACCTTCACAGAATGTTTTCAAGATGAAAACTGTGGAGATGTTTTCAGTTTAAAGTGACCTTCACAGAATGTTTTCAAGATGAAAACCTTGTGGCAAGATGATTTCAGTTTGAAGTGATCTTGCCACAGTGTTTCGAGATGAAAACCTTGTGGGAAGAATATGTATTTCAGTTTAAAGTGACCTTCACAGATGTTTTCAATATGAAAACCTTGTGGAAGATGTATTTCAGTTTAAAGTGACCTTGACAGAATGTTTTAAGATGAAAACCTTGTGGGAAGATGTATTTCAGTTAAAAGTGACCTTCCGAAGGTTTAAATGAAAACCTTGTGGGAAGATGTATTTCATTTAAAGTGCCTTCACAGAATGTTTTCAAGAT
>JAANDG010000625.1:0-83329 GCA_036852015.1 Pelodera strongyloides | reverse complement strand
GGCTCGAGCGTCACATAACCTTAGATCAAGTATAATTCTTGCTTAGCCGAAACTATGATTACCCGATGAAGCTCTTTCTGGAGTCCAGCCTGGTCATAACTGTTTCCCTTGAGGTGTCTGACAGCTCGTTGAATAACGAAGTCGCAGTTCATGCATGGGCTCGGAGATGGGCGTTGCTAAAATAATAATAATAATATTATTAATAGATGACAAGTTCAATATGGGGAAAATCAAAGAAGGGGATACAATACTAAAACCACGGATAGTATTTTTATTGGTAAATTTTCTATGTATCGTAGTAACACTATGACGATATATATACTCCATACAATTTATTGGTTTCCTCACCGTATGTACGTTTGCCCACAGTAGCAAATAAACCGCAGTTTATGATGTAACCAAAACACAGTAGTGCATTTGTTGACAAAACGATATGACGCGTGGTTTATGAAATGAATTCTGGACAACTACATTCCGCATGTTTCATTCAGTGTATTCACAGAAACGCGCGTGCACTACCGCTTAAAGGGACGCGGTCACCGTTTTGACCCTTATGTATACTTTGTGTTTTTATTAACTGCACTGCATGAAAAACATAGTGTTGGAAAAAATCCGACGAAAAACGCTCTTTTCGGCGAGAAATTCTTTGATTAAAAAAGTAGCGATCCAAGGCCCACAGTTAGCCATAGAAAACCAAATGTTATAATGCCCGCGAGGTATTCGACCGATTAATTAGTGGAATAACGTTCGTCGAGTCATTATCAGCACGGCCATATGCTGGACAATTACTAGGGTTACGGTGCGTATTGGAGCGAGGACAAAATTTTTCCTCATCATTTTACTCGCTGTTGCCGCGTTTCTTGCAAGACATTTTCCCAACACTATGTGTAATAAATAATGAAGATAATAAAAACACAAAGTATACATAAGGGCCAAAACGATGACCGCGTCCCTTTAAAAGTTCACAACTTACCGCAGCAACGAAGACTGCTACGAGAGCAAAGCAGACAATTTGTCGGAGCATTTCTGTGAAGTATCGGGTGCAATACAACGAAAATACAGTCTCTTGGAGCTTATAAATGATTCTTATCTTTTCATTGGATTATAAGCGGATTAAGCGTGGCTCCGTTAGCAGCTGGCATATTGGAAGAAACAAAAAAGGTCCGGTAATGATGATGTCTTATCTCTCATCTCGAACTTCGTTGCTGTCAACTTTGGCAACAAGGTCCTGATTTTTAGGAGATCAGATAGTTGTGCTGTCGCGTAGTGTACCGTATGAAACTTGGCTTTATATTATATGTAACGCGGCATTGTTTTATTTGACCAAAATTATGCTACGTGCACGGCTTGAGTGCGCACGCCTCCCAATCACGTTCATCCGCTCTGACTCTGAAAATTCTGTTTTAGGTAATACCTCAGACTATGCTATATATGCTTCACTCAACTTCACTGTCATCAAAGTAAGGTGGTGACATCTGGTGATGGTGAGTTTGATGAGATAAACTCTTCAAAAAGCTGCTTGCTCCTGGCTGACCAAAGTTCCGGACTCTACGCCCTACAGATCTATACCACTGAAATTCTACATTCTGTGTCCGCTCTGAACTTAATCCACTACTTCCCAATCATGTGCTAATAAATTTCAACTGTAATTTGGAGGTTTCAAGCCTAAAGAGTCCAAGAACTTGTCGCGAACCGTTAGTTCAATGGCGAATATGACGTGATAAATGATTTATGGTATAAAGGAGATTCCAGTGAGAAGAGATAAACGATTACATATTTGAGTTCGTTATAATCTGGCAATCGACTATATAACAGAGCGAACCAAGCGAGTTACAATTATAAACTATACATGGTTGATTAGAATAATGGGCGGAGCCTAACGCTTTACACAAAAGGGCATATATCGTGAATCACTGGAGAGCAAGTTGTTGTAACACACAAAATCTAAGAATATCGAGGTGAAATTATATATATCGATTATAGAAATAGAAGTGTATAAGGTGTTAGGAAGTTAGAACAAGAGTCACGAACAAGGTTCCGTGACACTCCCCCCTGACAAAAGATCAGTTAATAGGGGGTACAAAAAAAATTAACAGAAATTACGGAATTTTACAGCGAAAGATAAAAACGCAAAATCGTAACCTTACAGTACTAAATAAGCGAATATTAATAAATAACTATAACGAGTAATCTAAATAAATAACGAAATGATAAAAACAAATGGAGTTAAACGAATTACTTGAATATGGGGTTAGTATAAACACATGAACAAACTAATTAAATTACCACATTGTCATACTTCTAAGTAATAAAATACGTAGAATTGCAAGTCTTCCAAATAAAGTTTTGGCCGGACTAATTCTAAGGCTGAAACTGCTAAAGTATATCAATACAGGCCACGCTGGCCACCTACGTTGCTACCGGGGCTGTAAGGAGAAGGAGGGGACCAACCGGGGTATCTATGAATATCAGATTTGAACCTCCGGGGCGACGAAAACAGGATCGTCCGGGGCGTCTTCGCAGTGAGACTTGAACCACCGCGACGTCAGGAAAAGAGACGGGCCGGCCAGCCGGGGCATCTTTGCATAGATTGGACCGCCGGGGCGTCAGGAACAGGAAACAGGACCTCCGGGCATCGGGTTGAAGCAGTACTTGTTTTGTCTGCAATAACGAGCAGCAGCCAAAGAAATTAAAGCACGAACATCACGACGAAAAAGAGAAGACGCGATAACGAATGGAGTGAATAATAGAAAGTAGACGAAGTATGACGATGGGCAAGTTAATATAGTCCTGCCACGCGGGACTTAATAAAATAGAAAGTTGGCCCAAGTTCGAATGGTGTCAGGTGCACCATGTCGCGAACCGTTAGTTCAACGGCGAATATGACGTGATAAATGATTTATGGTATAAAGGAGATTCCAGTGAGAAGAGATAAACGATTACATATTTGAGTTCGTTATAATCTGGCAATCGACTATATAACAGAGCGAACCAAGCGAGTTACAATTATAAACTATACATGGTTGATTAGAATAATGGGCGGAGCCTAACGCTTTACACAAAAGGGCATATATCGTGAATCACTGGAGAGCAAGTTGTTGTAACACACAAAATCTAAGAATATCGAGGTGAAATTATATATATCGATTATAGAAATAGAAGTGTATAAGGTGTTAGGAAGTTAGAACAAGAGTCACGAACAAGGTTCCGTGACAGAACTCGTCCTAATACGAATAACCTTATAGCCAAAAGTTTCTTGCTAGAACCTGCCCTACATCCCAATATTACTGAAATTCCTGGTAGCTTTTGGTTCGGGCTGCCCAATATATCCCAAGTTTCTGGAAGGTTTGTGTGTACCCAGGGCCGTTCTCCAAGTAGGGAAAAACGTCGCGGTTTTTTTATTTATCTTATCTTTTTTTATTTGAAACGTCAGTAATCCCTTGTTGATAGTTGATAACTGCTCTAAACAACGCCTCGCTTAGAAATTCGTCAATTTATGATATAAAAAATAGGTACTGCGCTCCGACATTGTGAAGCATGTGATCAGGTCTCGTGTTTTTAAAGCTGTATAACATCCGGTTTGGAACCGTTTGTAGGACAACTATGTATGTTTTGTATTATTATATTGAGTTTTAAGCAGTATGGCATCCGGTTTTGAACCGTGTGTTGTGTATTATATTACTAAGTTGTGTACCCGTCTGTACCGTAATAGGCACATAATTTTACATGTGAAAATTCAACTGGAGAACCATTTGGTGACGGTTCCCGGCATTTTCGTGGGCTGACTCATTTGGTGACCACTTGGTGAGTTCGTCGTGACCAAGTTTTCTCCAAAACCGTGGCCAACTGGTCACCACTTGGTCACGAAATGGTCACTGACCAGTCACTAAATGTTTTTTCCGATGAAAACCATTTGGTGACCGGTCAACGACGGTCTTTCTAAGGTCTGGGCAATTATTTCGCTTTCCCATGGATGTATGATCTGCGAGTCGCTCAGGAATAAAGATTATAATGAACTTGAGGTTTGCGTATCCTATCAGACTACATTAATTTGCTGATGCACTAATGCTGCTGAATGTTACGGTGCTCCCTGGCTAAAAGATAATAATTAAATCCCAAAATTTTGCTTCACCATGTTACAGTTGCGAATTTCAAAGTGCAAATTTCAAACGATATTGCACTTGGAAGTGGATGCGTCCTTTTATTAATAAAATATTTGCTTAGCGTGCTCCTATGCATCTAAAGCACATAAAATCTCAAAAGCCCTTAACAAAGCCCCCAGTAAGTGCGGGTATTTTAATTGGGAGCCGCAACCCGAAACCAAATACTTTAATTGGGTAAAAAGGGGGCAAATGACGTATTGCGAAGAGTTATTTTCGTCTGAAAACATTCACAACACGTGTGCGAATTAAAATTGAGAATAGAACCTTATGAAACAAGGAGGCTAGGTCGCTAGATGAAGGATAGACACCGCTTCCCCATTGAATTTTTTTCCGGTGTATCTATGTATAAACTTACGAAGTAAGAAACGTAATAGTGACGCGTAAAAACAACATGAAAAGGATATGCGTATGTTTATGGGAAGTATGTCAGTGAAACCGTCGGCTTATTGGATAAAACCTACTCGGGGCACTGGAACATACTGGTGCCCGGTTGTCTACAGTGGTCCCAAGGAGTCCTAGTAGGTTTTACCCAATAAGTCGAAACCTTCTTTATTGTAGAGAACGCACATGAACGACGAGAAAGCATAATGGGGGTTTCAAGTGTGCTGAAAATTTACAGTATCTTGGCACTACACGGGGATATTTTTATTATAAATATATGCAGGTTTCGTGCAGAAACACGGTAGTATGGGCAGAAACAGACCGATTTTTGTAGGATACTTGCAAAGTTGCAACCCCCATAAGCGTAAGGTAAGCGGCGCGAAGATGGGACCGCATTCCTCGTTTTTCTCCCTTTTTTGGTGCAGCGACTTCGCAGCAGTTTCTTGCCGTACTTGTCTACCCGAACTCATCATAACGCGCGGCACACCAAACATATCGGCATAGGGCTGATTACCGGGAGGGAGAATTACGATACAGCATGTGTGCGCGGGCGCTGCCTTTCTGACAGATCGTGGGTGGCGTTGTCTTAAACTGAGATTTTCTACAAAGCACAAGATTAGTCCACCGTCGTCCTCACTGAAATAGATTGACAGAGAATACTACGTTCATGTTTACCAAGTTGAGCAAATAATCTTTTTCTCTCACTATACAATGTACTTTTGCTGATGTGTTTCGTACATTTCGTAGTTCACATTTCGTGAAACACACGATTAAAATAAAAAAAAATGTCATTTTATTTACAACACAATGCATCGATGGTTAATTAGCTTTGATAATTGCTTTCTTCTATCGTTCATCAGGCAATTAATAGTGTTGCCTTCTGCCCTTTTCAATGCATAAGACGTCTGTCTGGGTTCCGATGTGATACTTAGGAAGATACGAACAACTTTAAAGGTCAAGCATACGTTTAAAAGCTTTGCAGAATTTTCTTGTGCATAAAGAGGGAGATTTCGGGAACTTTGTCGTTTAAATTGACATAACATCAGCTTTTTGAAACACATAATAGGTGGTGATGGGCAACTGTATTCATATTTATTTATTCCAGTGAGCTCGAATTGAGTACTTTTTCAAAAAACGACTGTTATACCACTTTGATAAGTAAGAACTAGCGTGCTTTAGAGACTCTGACGAACTACTGCAGTTACACACAGTTTGGCTAATTTTCAGTGCTCTAATGCTTGCGCTTGCTTATCAACACCACCTGTGACGACGCACATAACGGAACACGTTGCATACAAATACATCAGCTTGCGTTTCAAAACCACGTGCCATACCCTTTAAAAACAGCCAAGCCCCCCCCCAATCGTGTAAACACAATTAATCGGGGCTCTTCCCTGCAATTTCTTCCAACTTAATGCAAGAGTTTTCGTTCCTTGATTCCTAGAAGAAGCATTAGGTTACTGAATGGAACATCGTATTTCTTTAAAAATGGCTCTTCAATTAATTAAATGAATAAATGAACATTTTGAACGCGCCCCGAGTGACATCCATCCAATTTTGGAAGACTTTGGCACGCTTTTTTGCTATTACGTGAAGCCGTCCGTATAAAAGGTCTCCAAGTTTTCTCGCTTCTCTTTTATTCTTCAAAAACAGATTTATAATTGGCTGAAAGGTACGTGCCCACGTAATTATACTCACGTAATTGTAAAAGTAAGGGAGGTAATATTATATTAATGTAAGATTCTTTCCATTACTTTACGCTTACTTAATACGTATCGCATCATTTCCATTGAAAAAGGTACAAAAAGGAGAGTCGAGGGAATTATGATGTTTTAATGAGTTTTAGGGTTCTAACCATATTAGGGTTTTTATTTACAAAAGGTAACGTTTCTAAGACGACGTCTTGATTTTCAATTCCCAAGAGCTGTAAGAAGAGTAAATTTACGTTGAACGCTTATTAATTGTACATAAATACAACAAACAATAGAAGGTGTATTTTATGTTGCATTGCACTCATATAAATTGGGCGCCTATTACACATATACATTGCTGAAGACATCGAGCGATTTGCATTTTTTTTGGACGGGGTGGTTCAACGGCTAGCGCATTCGTATCTAACGCAGTCCACCCGTGTTCGAGTCTGGCTCGTGAAAACTTTGAAACCACCACCCAATCCGGCTCCTGGCCTAGTCCAGATTTGTCGAGCAGTTTGTCATTTGGATCTCGTCGCGTACTCATAACCTGTACGATCTGTATTTGCCAACGAGTTTTTGTTTAAATCATGGAATTTTGCCTCATTAACAAAACATCACTATTTAATGAAATAATTTAAAACCACCTGGTACTTCATTCATACAGCATACACTCATACCACATGATCTGTTTTTGTGTTTTAGTGTACAGTTGTAATAAGTAAGACGCTGGCTCAAGAAGGTGATTCCAGTCCAAAATGTTTTTGCTATTTGAATTTTAGATATTTTGAAATTTCAAAATTTCTCGTCATTACTGTAATACAGTAATCATGTGTAACTCCGTGGTCGTTGCTCACCAAGTATTTTTTAATACAACTGATCCCCGTATATCTTTTATTCTTTATTTAGCGCTGACCCTGGCGGACCCTAAAATAAACACTGCCATTTACAGTCCTTATTTGAGACATAAAATGTATCCCTTCAAACACTCACAAATGACAAATTACGTCACAAACATTACGTAATTCACTCAATTTTAAAGAGACGGACAAGGCTTAGGGGCGTGGCATTTAAATGCGGTAGAGCTCTGAAGTTTTCGTAATTCGTTCAGTAATGGACTAGATAGCACGTAAAGCCTCAGCTGCTCCTCCGGACCGTTTAAATTTTATATTTCATTGGTTGCGCTGATAATGTTTTTAAAGTGCCTACTTGTCACAGCTGAGCCCGCATCGTGACCAAAGTTAAAGCGATATAACAGCCGGTTTTGAGACCCATGATATGATAGCCGCTGTATTCCATGTCGTATGCAAACAAGTGTGCGATTTTTCTTCTAATTATACTCATTTTTTTTTGTTTTTTTTTTTGTTTTTTGTTTTTGTTTTTTACGCTTCAAGAGCGTGCACCTTTATTCAAGGGAGTTCAAAGTACAATTTCAAGGTTTGCTTATGACATGTTCCGCAGAGGTCCTGAGCAGTAGGCGACGAGTTCCAGATGACAAATTGCTCGACGTCTTCGGGCTAGGGCCAGGAGGGTTCGCCCATGATTCCCTCGCCTGGTGGTGGTTTCAAAGGTGTCACGGGCCGGAATCGAACTCGGGTCGATTGCGTTAGAGACGAACGCGCTGCCACTGGGCCACCAGGCCCCACTCATTTGTATTCTTCTAATTATACTCATTTATTCCATGTCCAATGTAGGTTTCAAAAACCGGAAGTTGTAACGCTTTAGCTGTATCCATGCCCCCCCCCGTGTTTTGGTGAAATGCGCATGTTCGAGGCTCAAAGTTTTCATTATTTTTTTTGGAATTATAAATGTACACCTCGAAATGTTGTTATTTCATTCATTATAGGGTCATTGGCCTCGCGTCAAAATAACTATTAGCTCCAGTAATTACGTCCCTATATTTACTTGTTTTCATACGAATATGACTTCACGTGCGGGATGAATAGCTAATTAGGTATTCAATTATTTGGCCGTCATCGTTGATATTATGCAATTGACATACCAAACCAAACAATTTATAAATAGGGTTTGCCTTGTTTAAAGCGTTATGACACGTGTTTTTGAAACCCATGCTGGACACAACTGCATGTCCATGTGTATATGCAAAATTTCCTGCCCTTCTGTGCCTCAACTTGTCCAGCTTATGTTTCAGAGGCACGTACCATTCAGCTTTAACGTCAAGCCTCCACTGATGAATCTTGGGTAGTGCGCGGCGAAACCTTGGCGCGGAAGTGGGTGCGCAGCGTGCATAGAGCGCACCTATTTTTTCTTCGCCGCGCTCCCGCCAAAACCTAGCGGCGCATCGTCAAAGTTTAGCGTTGGTGAACGAGCTTAGAAGCTTAGATTAATTGTAATTTTAGAGGGGTCAGGCCCGGGAAAAACTAATGGCCTTTCTTGTACCATGAGCTTATTGCCTTAGAACTTATTAGAACTTTTAAATAAGACTTTTACGCTACAAGAGCGTGCTTCCTTATTCAAGGTTAGTAAAATATAATGTGCAAAGGCTTATGACTTGTTCCGCACATGTGCTGAGCAGTAGACGACGAGTCCCAGATGACAAATTGCTCGACGTCTTCGGGCTAGGGCCAGGAAGGATCGCCCATGATTCCCTCGCCGGGTGATGGTTTCAAACTTAGAAACTTCCTGGGGCTTAAAAGTCAATTAACATTAAATCCTTTTGGCCCGAGCTATTTTTGGATTCCTACTGCTATTTCACCTTATATTTTCAAGGATCCATTTTAATAAAGCACTCTTTTACTTATCAACAAACCAAACATCTATCACTAAATCTCCTTTGAAAGATCATTCAAAAATTAAACCGCCTACACTTTTCTATTTTTATAACTTTCAATTTTGGAGCAAACAGGTGGTATACTAATGAAAACACACTGAACGATAATTGTTTAAATGTCTAATCTTAGTCATATTTCATTTTTCATGATATAAGAGCGGACTGTTGATGATATAAGAATCAAAGAGCTACGAAAGTACCACCGAGATTTTCTGCTTGGTTTTTGGTGTATCTGACCCTTTAATAATATATTCACAAATAGAAAAATTTTCTCCCTTTCCTTACCAAATATGAAATATGATGACATTTTTTTGTTTTACAGATTATTTTCACAATTTCACACTTTCTAGTTCAATTGCTGTGTTTTGGTTGGAACAACTATAGCAAATCATAACTCAATCTTGAATTTCAGATTTTGAGCATTCAAGCGTAAGGCTATTGTTGTATTTTATTAAATAAGTTCAATAACTTCCAAATCATATATGTACGGTGACGAAGTGTGTTGCATGACGCAGCTCTATTCTTACGTTGCAGCTATTTTTCTCATGAATTTTATGTGTACGTAATAAGTTACTATTAAGTATTATTTTTAATTTCTGCAATATTTAGCAATTTTAATATTATTTCAAATGTGATTTCTTATTGGGAGCCTTTAGATGTGTGTAGAGTTGCGTCACTTGCGGTCTAGTAGAAATAGAGTATAGAGATACCATTACGACATTTGAAAAGAGGTGGGACTTTCCGAAACTTAGAAAATTGGAACATACAATTACGAAATTGGGAAAGGGGCGCGACTTTCTGAAACTTAGAAACTTGGAACTCAAATTTAGGACTATTCCCATTTCAAATTTAGGACTTTCCCAGTGCTCACATTTATATGCCATCGTTGCGCTAATGCCGCATCTCATCCAAAAGGAGCGCCGTTGAACACCTTTCCGCGCTCCTGTGGCACACCTCCGGCGCATCATAAAGGTGATGCGCCGCCCAGCTCTGGCTTAACCCTTTTTTGTGCGCGGCAATTGCGCGAATTTTTATCATTGTAGTAAACTAGTTTTCCATTCCTTTATCTATCAGCAGCAGATTATAGAATCTATTCTCGAATTTAAATCCTTTATAGAATAAATAGAAATAGTAGGCAAAACGTGAAATTCTTCATACCTCTTATGTACATTCAAGATATTTCAAGAATTGCAAGAAAACTACACGAGAATATTTCTCATACTAAATATGCAGGTTTTGTGCAAAAAAACGGGTAGCATTGACAGAATCACACCGAATTTTTGTGATACTTGAAAACCCCATTACGGATCTTGCAATTTGCACGTTTACGTTTACTAAACGCATTTAAAATTCAGAGCTCCATCGCTGCAATTATAAAATGTGTAATATTCGACACACGCATATTTTATGCCGCAATTTGCTGCAGTGAGCATAGACATTTGATCTCTAATATATATCGGAGTAATATTTTCTTCCATACTTTAAAGCGATATGCTGCATGGTGTTGACACATTTGACACAAGTACAGTCGCATATATAATGTGCAAATCATACAGTACTCACAGAAATTTGCATATACTACATGATCATGTCGTTGTCCATTTGTCCAATACGTCCACATGCTTTTCCATTAGTTTCACAAGTTGGGCTTAGAAAACCTCTCAAAAAATCCATATTTCAAGCTGGAAATGGTCCACAGCTTATACACTAGAAAAAAAGAGGGCGGGTAGGCGTTTTACAAACAAAATTGCATTTTATAATTCGCTTTTTGGGACTAAATTTGGCATCCGTTCTATGACTGACTCACGCATTTTCCTCGATTAGTTAAAGCTTGACCGCTCTTTCGCCTGACGTCGTCTATGTGTACAATATTTATGTCAAATATATATTTTATATCTCGGACGGGGCAACGCCAACTGGTTAAAAAGAGGCGTGGCTGTGGTAGAACGCATTTTTGATTGTTTTGTTCTGCAGGTGATTTTGCGACTTTGCTAGCGGTACTTTAAAATTGGTGCGCCAGCGACGCGTGCACCTTTGATATCTTTGATAGGGTACACGCTACCCTAGAATACTAAATACGTCTACCATTATGTAGGCACAAGTGGCATCCCATTCCATTTCGTATAGTAGATACTTTAGTTACGTAAAGACCCAATTCTACATTGGACCTGAATTAGTACTAATTTGATACCCTAGGTCACTATGAGTAATGTCGCATCAAATAATACCATTACTTGTTCAAGTGTGTACGTCACAACGTTACAACACCGTAACCTATCCCATTTCGTATAGTGTATCTCTTGTGTGTGTGTTTGCATGGCTCACTCCAATACTTCAATTACATAAGGGCTTTTCAATTACATAAAGGCCTCAGTTCTGTATTGGACTTAAATTAATTTCGGTGGCTGCGACTGAAACGGGGCTTTGAATGGATAGGTGACTTACTCTTGTGTATATTTAGCCGCATTTATCCTATGAATGAGCTGGCTTGGCCTAAATTTAGATGCGACCCCCCCCCCTCAGTTTTGCTCAGAAGTGTAATTGCCAATTGCCAAGTTAGAATAATTACTTTGGATTTTCCTCGCTCTATAATCTTATCTTATTATATAAAAGAGTAACTGTAGCGTAATTTGCATACCGATGTGCGTTACGGAAATTCAAATTTCGTGTTCGGGTATAAAAAGAGTTTCGCAGCTCAATATCGAAGTATATCGAACTATGCATAATGCCATTGTTTCCTATTATGTGAATTTCTTATGACACGTTTGAATTTTTGTATATAAGTATGTCCATGCTAAACCAATCATATTTCCATGTAAGTCGCCTCAGGCGGCGTGAGCCGGCTGGTAATTGTATAATACTACGAAATCAAGCTTGTCACTATGCCTTTTTTATGGGGGTTTGCAAACATGCTGAAAATATAAGGTATTTTGGAACTACACGAGAATATTTAATTTTTCATATTATCAATGCAGGTTTCGTGCAGAAGTACGGTCGTATTCACAGAATCCCACCGAATTTTTGTGATACTTGCAAACCTCATGATATTGCTTCAAGTTTGCAGGAAAATCAAATATGAAAGCAAACACTTATATTCAAAATGTTCACTGTTTCATTTTGTAAATGCTACTTTTTGTACTGAAATATGGAACAATTTTGGGATGCTTAACCCCTATTTATAAAATTGGAACATTTATTAGCTTTTCAGGACATTTATGGTATCGGGCAGCTTTATGCTTTCAGCACATTTATGGCATTCATGGTATTTATAGTACAGAAATATCAATAGTGTATAACTTGTATTAGCATTCAAAAAATTTCAACATCCACCTTCAATACATTGTGCTTGAGAACATAAAGTACCATGAGTTTACGTCTTACACTGGTCTAAAACTTATAATATAAAGTAGATTAAAGGATCGCAGTCACTACAAATTCGTATTTTTTATTCGCTTTTCATTAATTGTTCAGGTATGTGAAGAAAACGACGATTCCAGCGCCAAAGTACGGCAAAACGGACTCAGGGAGAAAAATCCCTGTTTATGACTTTTACTTATATACCGTAGTTTATAATTGCCCGTATAGAGTTTCATAATAAATACCCTGCAGTGATAAACCACGCGCCAGGTGTAACACTGCAGGCTGTTCACTCTCCAAGTACCCCTGGCAATTGCATATATGCACCGGCGTCGGTCATTTATCAAAACTCATTCTCATTGATTTCTCTCCCTGAGTTCCATTTTATGTGGATTTTTATGGGCTGCATATTGTTTTATAAATCTGCTTGCATCTAATAAAAATCGAATAAAAAAGTTGATTTTGAAGTGACTGCCTTCCTTTAAGGTTGTTATTCGCGTATTGCATAAGCATAACATTAAAATAACTGTTTTCATCCATAATCCTGAACATTTTTAAATCTAGCCCCTTTGGAACATTCGCATATGATAAACAAAGCCTATGTATCCTATGCTAATTTTGTACGATCGTCCACGGCAATCGTACAAAATTAGCATAGGATACATAGTATTTGCTTATCATATTCAAATTTTTTCAAGAGGCTAGCTTTTCGCTTTAACATCATGCGTTGACTTTTCTGTACCACATTCATTATGAAGTGGTCTGGCGTTTGTAGGTAGCTCTGCTTTACATATATACATATATATATATATATATATATATATATATATATATATATATATATATATATATATATATATATATATATATATATATATATATATATATATATATATATATATATAGATGTGCTTTTCCCATAAGTTTCCTGTTCTGTGGTTTATGACAAGCTGTGTCACATTGTGTCAAGTTGTGTCAACTGGTGTCAACAACTGTGAGCTGTGTGGCAAATCAACCCACTTTTTCCATTTATAATTCACAGTAGCTTATGTTGCATATAAAATAAGGTGACGAGATTGTGCAATGAAATATTTATTATATCCATATTTTATTGTGTCCACCGGGTCCTATTTTAGTGTGGCCCGGGCCTCTGCAACAAGAATAATTTCCAAAAAAAAAAAGAAAGAAAGTCTGCCTCCCACTCACATTGGAACACGCATGTTGTCATGTGTACTTTGATGGATTAGTACTCCATTTAAAGCGAAATACCGGCCGGTTTTTGTAACGCATCGTGGGCAGCTGAGTTCTTACGTACTTATGCTAATTCACTCGAATGTAACTCGATTTTTTATTCTAATTTGTGTTGATTTGCATAAGATGTATAAGAATGCTGGTGCACTCGATGTGTTTCAGAAATCGCCTTTATTTCGCTGTAACTTCCAAAGGCTGATTGATGTTTCTAGAATTGAAGTAACATTGCGTATCAAGTCTCTTGTAGAATAGGCGGTTTGTGAAACGCATACCTTACTAGTAATCAGTGCCCTTCCAGCTCCGAAAATTTGCATATAATATTTGAATATATCAGAGTAATGCAGGTATAATCAATGCGTTTCGAAATGGCATGTCTTTCCGCTAAATCAGTGTGATATGATATACGGTCTTGAAACATATGTCAATCGCTGTATGTATTCCGATGTAGTGCATGCAAATTCTAGCGCGACTACCGCGTGATTGTTAGATTGAGCGTAATAATTTACATACAATAATATGATGGGAATGCAGTTGTCCAATATACGTTTCAAAAACCGGCCGATATATTGCTTTAATCATTATGTCCTTTTGCAACGAAACAAGTAAATGTGAGTCCGAATTTTGGAATGTGGGGCGGGAATCGAACCCGCGATGCTTGCATGGTTAATTGTAAACAATGAACCTCCAGACAACACGTAAACCTCCAGACTGCGTGAGAAAGTTACGTAGATACTTGCGAAAATGTCTTTGTTTTCCTGAGGAGCAAAGCTATTCCCTGTCACTGTTTTTTTTTAGTTTTCTTCTGTCTAGGTTAGCCTTTTTTGGAAAATTTTACTTTGAAATGGTGAAAGTTTGCACGAAAAGAGGGAGTTAATTAACCTTTAGATTCATTGAACTTTTGGTTTTGATACGAGAAAAGTAGCTCTCAACGTCTGCCGGCATATATAGAAAAAGCTAATGTAATTTATATAACTTATGTAATTTATTAAATGGAATATGTTTTCACAAAACACGAAACCCCTTCCGAATCTTGGTTTATCTTAAAGCCATATAACGGCCGGTTTTTGAAAAGTACTTTGTACAGCTGTCTTCCCACAAGTTGTATGCAAATTGATATAATCAGACAAAAAATCTCGTAGTAGTCGTGCAGTGATTTGCATACACTATATCGAAATACAACAACCGGCATAGGTTTCAAAACCGGCTGTGTCATTTGGCTTCAAAGATCAACTGCGCGTGTATATTTTTCCTAAAAAAATAACGTAATTAAGCTTGGAGCCAATTGCTATATGTTTTTTGTTAGATACGCAAAGTCTATCTACGTATTCTAGTCCATATGGTTACGGTCCCGTTGTTCTAAGAAATGTACTATAAGTAAATGGTGACGTTTGCGTTTTTTTTTTACGATATCGTAAACATATCCTGAATGTTTCTGGCAATAAAATGTCGTTCAGGAAATTGGGAATCGTCAGTCAATATTAAAGCGGTATGGCACGTGGTTTTAAAAATTATCCAATCCTGGACACTTATATCTTTATGTATTATATGCAAATTTCCAATGCCATTCTGACAATATTCGGCACGGAGGCCACACAATGTGCATACGAAAGATGAAAATGCAGTTCCCCATTGGCATGCTTTTCACAAACCACGTGCCAGACAGCTTTAAAGCGAAATACCACCCGGTTTGGGGTTTTTCACCAAAAATAGTTTGAAAAAAGTTATAAACGAAAATAAACATAAAAACACAAACAAATAAGTGCATCTTGCACAAAAATGTTCTCAAACAACCATATTTTGCGATTTTGTATGGGAAAATTTGCTTCAGGCGATTTGCCGATTTTAATACTAGCACGGCCCTGGAAAAAAATCGAGGGATGCATTTTCAAATTATAACGCACTCCGCAGCATCCAAATGACGAAATGTTGACAAAATATTTTGAATTTGCCTAGTAAAATTCCAAAAACTCACGGTTTGAAAACGGTGGTCAACGCACGGTTGTTTACTCCTCCTCTTTTTGTATTTTTTTGTTTAGACCGACCGCTAATTCGCTTTAAAACCTGCTAATAAGTAATAAGCAATAAAAGGTGTGTTTTAGCATATAATGTGGTTTTATTAGTTTACACTCCACTCTACTATTATTATATGTATTGGCCTTATTGTATGATTGAGCTGTACACGTTGTACTATTGTACATGTATCTATGAATTTTGAAATTTATTTTCTTCTATAACGCAATGTTATAATTCAATCGCTGGGTTTAATTATTTTCGCTTTTGTCTGTGAAAAACAGCACCCGAAAGTAGGTACATATATAGATTAAGTGAATAAATGAAAGACAGAGTAGTCTGGAATTCAACTACAATATTTATTCGTAAGCGGGCACAGTTCTGACGTTCTGAAGCCTGTGCTTTTAAAGCGAAATACCGGCTGGTTTTTGAAACACATCGAGGCCACCAGTATTATTATGCAGCTTATGCAAATGAGCATAAATTAGAAAAAAAGTCGATCTATAACTATAACGTATATCTAATCATTATAACATCCGGTTTTTGAAACTTATCCTGGACAACGGCTTTCCCTTGTATTATATGCTAATTATGGTCTGCCTTTGTCTATTCATACAGTAATTTACAGTGATTTCAGAATTCATAATGTCCTCAGCTCTTCGGTTATTTTGGCTCTTCGTCTGCCTCTCTGTGCTCTCTCAAGCACTCCCGCTATTTATTGGAGCCCATTTGTCTAACGTCCCTGTGATCTATAGGAGGATACCAATAGCCTACCATACACCGTTAGGAGTGCCGGCTGATGTAAATGTAAGTTATTTTTTAATTTAAAGCGTTATGGCTTGTGAAACAAGTGGGTTGTGAAAAATGTGCGGGATGCAAATTTTGTGCCAGTAGGGCTTCAGCGCAAATAAGATAGCTTTAATATTTCAAATGTTTGTGCAAACTGCACAATGAGCACGAGGCCGCCCTTAGCTCAGCCAAATTTTGTGAATTTAGATTGCAAATCAAAAAAATGGGGTTTTGGTCGAGCGGGGGTCGAACCCGCTTATTCGGCTATTTTTTCATTTGCAATCTAAATTCATTAAATATTTCAGTCCGATATTGTATGGCGCAGTCGTCGAGGGCAACCATCAGATGTGGACTACACCAATGATTTTAGTGTGAGTTTTAATATTTTAAGATGTAAAAGAAGCTTCACACACAAGTAGTCCTTATTCGCATTGAAAGTTGAACGAAAATTAGAGCTTGAAAAAAAGGAGCCAAGCCATTCACGCACTTTTTTTCGTCGTCTGTGAGTCTATGCCTAAGATGTGGTAACATAAACGTTTCACTCGTAGAGGAAACTTGGCCCGTGCGCGGCCTGCACTGGGCCCGAAAAAAGGTGGGCCGCCTACACCTCGCCCATAAATGGGCTCGAAGACTGAAAAGTTGGGCGGCTGGTGCGCCTGATGTGGGCCCGGTGTAGGCCTGGTGTAGGCGAACAAAAATACGAAAGTTGAAGCCGTGCTCAGGCCTACACGAGGCCCACCCTGCGCCCGGGCTCCGCCTACACCTGGCCCGAAAGTTTAGTCATTTCTTCTTCCATAGACATATTCAATGTGTACATTACTCATTGACGACTTTTCTTATTAGTCATTATATAAAACAAAAATAAGGATAGGTTCGGCTTGTTTCAGAACGCAATTCTATGGCGAAGACGTCGTTCGCAGCCTTCTGAACTCGACTACACCGACGAGTTCAGCGTCGACCCGTTTGAACTGAACCGGCTGCACAATCACCCGGTCTTGCCCGCCTTTTAGGGTAATTAAGAATAATTGCCAAGATAATTGCAGTAAACATTCTAGTCATTAGTAATACACATATTAGAATGGATGAACTCCAAAAGGTAGACCGTTGTTGCGTAACGCGCGCATTTTATTTTTGATGAGTGAGTACTTATTACTACTATAAGATAATTAGGAATTACAAATCCTAACTAGTCCGTGTAGGTAGGTTATGTTTCTGATTCACGTCCTCTTTGTAGATTTTATAGAATCAATGAGCTCATCTAGTTAGAAAAAAGTAACAGTTTAATAATTGGCATTTATATTTTTCTCTCGAATTACGGTGGTTTTTGAAATGTAAAACGATTCTACTCTAACGCTATCGATCAACTATCTATTCTATTCGTTTCTATTTTTTCAACCATTTTTTTATTTCCAGTAAGGTGATTGCAACGTACATACTGGCGGCAACGTCGCGGCGTGTATGCGGCGTGGAAAAAGTGGCACGCCATGGGGTACTGGCGTGCAAGTTTCCGCCGTAACGTTGCCGCTTGCACGCTGTAAAGACGTAAGGTTGCCGCTCGCACGCCATAAAGTTGCCGCTTGCACCTTGTACTCGCGCAATTTCGCCTCGGCTTTTCGCGTGCAAGCGGCGTGATATCGGCGGGCAAGTTGCACGCCATTTCCATTCCGCGTGCATGTTTGCACGCCACACACAACGTTGCCAAACGCACCTTGCACGCCATTCTCACGCGGCTTGCACGCCAAATTTCGTCAGTGATGGTAAGCGTTTATACATATTGATTAATACATTTTAAGCATATATGATTTTTCCAGCACACCTTTTCATAATGCATAATAATTGTTTACTCTTTTTCATATAATTTTTTTTTTTTAATTTTTATATGTTTTAACTCTTTTTTAGTTTTAAAATTTGTGTTCTTCGATGGATATAATTTATACATCTATTTGCAATGTGCCAAATAATTGTATAACCCAGCTAGTCCTTTTTGTTTGAAATCCTTAGAGCCTTAGGCTACACTTGATCTCTGCATATGCTATTGCTTTATGTTTTTCGATCTCACATCTTTTTATTTTATTTACTTTAATTCTTTAATGTTTACTTTAATTCTTTAATTTACGACGTGCGAAAAAAAATTCTTTAAAAACACGAAGTCTTGTACTTCTAGAGAACATCTCCATTCAGTGATATTTGTGGTAATAAATATCATTTTTGTTCTCATTGGCTTACCGAAGAAGAAGAAGCAAGAATATATGAATTTGCTTTTGAAACGTATATTGGATAAGAACACATGCAATTGTTCTCCTTGTCACCGTGTGCCGGTTTGTCGCAATCCGTTTGCCTAAATTGGGCCGTAACTGCGCGAACTGAGCGCGGCTCCGTTGCCGGTATACAAAATTTGCGAGCGTGTCATCGAAGGAGGTTATGCCCTCAAATCTAAAGGGTTACTGTATTCCAGACTTCGAAAGGTCTAAATAATAATACAATTTACGTGTCGGCGTACTTGTTTCTTGTGATTCTATAACAGACGTGCTTGCTAAATAAACCCAACAACAATTTTCAAATTTTATATGAAAATATTCTTAAGAAAATAAGCAAGGAACAAGATATACCGACATAAAGCACAAGGCACGAGAAAAAAACTATAGAGAAAGTAATGCAATCTTCTATACTTTAGCTTTAGGCGCATCTCTTTAGGTTAGAGATTAAAGTTGTATAACATCCGGTTTTGAACTCTATTTTCTCATGTATAGTATGCAAATAACTGCGCGATTTTTTATTATAATTATATTCATTTGCGTAGAACATATGGTAATGCAGTTGTCCAACATACGTTTCAAAAACCGGCCGCTATTTCGCTTTAAAAAACTGCGGATCACAACACAGATATGACTAATAAGCGAGCGATCTACATAACTGTGGAAAAGCAAAAACATCGAGGTGTGCCCAATTATTATCAAAATGAACCTGAAATGTGCCCGATCACGTTTCTCAACTAATGACCGGGACCGGATCGGGCACAAACCAGGTTTAATCGGGCACTGATCGGGCACATATCGGGGTTTCCCCTTTCATGTACCGTCTGTAAATCACTAACAACTAATTATTTACAAATTTCTTCGTCTTCTGGAATATACAATATTAACTCACAGTGCTACTAATATACACACAAACAGTAGTAAGGCGACTAGAAGAACAGCGAAAGTCGTAGCATATTGTCAAAATTCTCGTAAAGCGAAATGCGGGCCGGTTTTAGAAACGCTTCGTGGAATCAAACTGAATTCTTACGTATTTATGCAAGTGAAGCTACTCGAATTTAGCTCGGTTTTTTATTCTAATTTATGTTCATTTGCATAGGCTGCATACGAATGCTGGTGTACTCGATGTGTTTCAAAAACCGGCCGCTATTTTGCTTTAAACAAAAGCTTAAAATGTCAGGCCCATGGAAAATAATTATGGTGATTGCGTCTGACTACGGATTACGGTAGTTCGTCGCACGGTGTCTCGGGGGCCGAACTACATACACAGATATTTCCTCAAAAACTTCAACTGAACATTTAACCAGTAAGGGGGCGTAACTTAACAAAACTCATTTAAATAACAAGGCAAAGTACGGTAAAATATAAAGAAAATCGATAAATCAATATTAAACATTCCTCAGATGGGAGGAATTCAATCATTAGGGAAAATGTTTTTTTTTTAACATTATTCTTGCGAAGAATGCACTTACACTTGAAATATCACTGCACAGCAGGACTAAATCGATAATTGATAAATCGAATAATTTTGGATACAGTATACAATCCGCACAGGACTTGATAATCAAAGGTGTATCACTTGATTTTTGAGTACAGTACACCAATCCGCGCAGGACAACCATCTACCTTCTGGTGATGGATAAAGGTGTATCACTGTTCAGATCGATACTGAATTGATAGTTGCCGCGCATTGATTCCGGATGAACGTTGGCCAGTTCATCAGCGCCGACGACCACGCGACGAGCCATTCCAGTGGCGGGACCCGAGCTACTGTAGTTGGACGAGTGCCAAGGAGATGAAATAGGTACGCTGATCACGCGTTTTGGTTCAGGATTCTGTGGCCCCAACTGAAAAATTAACTTTTACTTCGACTATTAAAGGGTACGGCAGGCGGTTCGTGAGGCGTACACAGGGTGGGCAACTACATTCCCGAATATAAATTCAGTGCATTTCCGGCACAGATTGGAAGATGATTTGCATATAATGCATGTGAATGCAATTTAACAGCAATGTTCAAAAACCGTGCCATACTGCCTTAGGGGTTGGAGGGAGCTGAATTAGGTAACGACTTGCGTTTATGGTGTGAGCGTGTAGGCGTTGCGCATATCATGAGAGCGTATCTCACATGTGAACTATCAATTACACATTTTACTTTTTTTTCAGCCCTGCGACGTTTATTAAATCGAAATACCGGCCGGTTTTTGAAACGCATCGAGTACCGTACACCAGCATTCTGTAGCTTATGCAAACGAACATAAATTAGAATAAAGAGTCGAGCTATTCGAGTAAATTAGTTGTCCACGATGCGTTTCAAAAACCGGTTGGTATTTCACTCAACTAGCCATAGCACAGAGGTAGGCACATAAAAGACAAAGATTGGTATGTGGACAGAAAGCTTTTACAAAGGAATAACGAAACTTACACTTTTAGCTCTAGCCGCTGAAAAGAGAGCGTTTTTGAAGGCTTGTGCATCCGACGGGTAGACCTTGTGCGTGTTCAACTTCTGATCGTTCTTTGAACTTTGATTTATCGATCGATTTATCGATTGCTGGGGCGAGAACTGCGGCCGGACGAAGAAGGTGCGAGGTGGCGGAAGCGACGAAGGAGAGGGAGGACAGGCGGGCTGAGATTAAAGCGGTATGACAGGCGGTTTGCGAAACGTATGCTGTACAACTGCGTTTCTATGTACTATATGCAATGTGTGTTCCATTCTGTGCTCCTTGGGCACAAAAGGACACAGACATTTGCATGCAATACATGGGAATGCAATTGACCAATACACGTTTCACATTCCGCCTGTTATACCGCTTTTAGCATAAAGGTGAATATAGAAAGGACATGGACAGGTAACCACTAGGGACCATGGACAAATACAGTACTTACATAGATTTCAAGCTTAAAGTGGTATAACATGTGGATATGAAACATATGCTGGCCGACTACATTCCATGTAGTATTGCAAATTGCGTTCCATTCTGTGCCCAGTAGAGCGCCGAAATTTGCTTATTATACATGGAAATGCGGTTGTCCAGCATACGCTTCAAAACCACATGCCATACCTCTTTAATATGCATGCAAAAGCAAAATAATAGGGTAATGGGGAGAAGCACTAGTGTACGTTTCGATAGTTCCTATCAGTTTACTCAAAATTAGAAGTTTTGCAGACTCAAAATACGTGAATTTTTGCTTACATTTCGACGTTTTCCAAGAGGTTATTAATAAATAAAGTACCAGATAAAACAATGCTTACCATAATATTTTTGTTTCTATCATTTTTCGGGGAGCTGCTCCCGGGCGATAGGGAGGAGGGCGAATTCTGGGACACGGAAGACTGTGACGAGGGCGGGGAGCAGGGTTCTGTAAATATTAAGCTACGGAGTCCGTATTCACCAACACCCAGGGAGCCATCCCTAGGCTCACGGGAGCTCTGAATCTCTTCTGCTCTCGCGCTCTCTACGCACTCTTTAGCTCCCTGGGGAGGCCAAGGAGGGCTCCCAGCGTTTTGGTGAATACGGCCTCTGATTAGCATAGAATCTTTGAAATTAGTTATTCTGAACCTGACTAATAAGTTAGCCCATCGAACCGCTACCCCGGGGAAGAAATTTTGAAATGCGGGTTTTGATTTAGTTTTTTGTGCAACCCCAAAACCTTTCGGCATAGGAAAAGTTCGGGAAAAATTTTTCCCCTGCGCCCGATCCTTTCACGCCTTGCATGCCTACGGTTATACAGTAAGATACTTAAAAGGACAAAAAAAGTTAAAATGCTAATACCATTATTCCTCTGCATCATTGTCTGTCCGCTATAAGTCCTCGAATCCGTGCCACATCCCTTTGAATAAGTGTACGGTAATGAGGTTCTTATGGGAGATGACGTCATGGGACTTGTTTGCGATTCGCGGATTTCCAGTGGGCGGAGCTGGAACAATATATTGATTAATTAATTTATTGATCGATCGACCAATCGATTGACCTTGTTCCTTCGACAACGTATAACCACATCAAGGGATTGGTCACAGAATACGACAGAAATAGAGAGCGAGAGAGAGAGAGTAGAGTTCGAGAGTGAGTGAGAGAGAGAGAGAGACAGAGAGAGAGAGAGCGTGAAGCAGGTACAAAGAGAGTGCAAGCTTAATTATACTGTAATTAATTATAACGATTACCGGTGACGTAGATGCCGGCTCAACGTTGATACCCGGGGAAGGAAGCAGGTCTGTGCGGACCATAACGGGCTTCGAGACCTACAGAGGACAGCGTATACCTCGGATACACACTTTTGGCGGTAAGCGTAAATTGGCGCTTTTCGAGTACTATGAGCGGGCGGGTTACCTACTTATTAGCACAATGCTAATCTATGGCTACCGTACACATGGCTTTGTCATAAATGCATAAATAAGCGGTCATAGGCAAAAACTAGCACACTGTAGCTTTTCTGTTACTGTATATTGTGGCATTGCAAACGATTGGATATCGTTTATTATCGTTATCAGCCTTCCACTATAGCCTACATGATAGGAAATCACTAGATAATGAGTTGTTTAAGTATTGAAAGTTAATTCAAAGGTAGTGGGTAGCGCAGTCCACACAAAGGTTGTGGCCTAAACTACAAACTTACAAACTAAAGATAGTTTGATTACCTGATTATTTCCTCGGAACATTTGCCTTCCATTGGACAACGGTGGATATTGTTTATTGGAAGAACCTTCGAAAGTAATGGGAACCAGAGAAGGCGATGAGGCCACAGGGCGGGCAGTCACAGTAGAAGGAGGTTGATAGGTCGGGCTAAAAATTTTTTTACTTATTTTGCTTGGTATTTTTAGAGCACTTAGACCTAAGCCTAAGCCTAAGCCTAAGCCTAAGCCTCAGGTCTCAGGTCCACAAGTCGATGAGAAAAGCCATACATACATTTTGAGGCTCGTAGGCGGGAGCTTAAATTTGCATTGGCATCCCCTATTTTGTTTAAAGCGAAATGCCAGCTCCTTTGGAAAATTTGCATATGATAAGCAAATCCTATGTATCCTATGCTAATTTTGCGCGATAGCCGTGGACGATCGCGCAAAATTAGCATAGGATACATAGGATTTGCTTATCATACGCAAATTTTCCAAAGGAGCTGGCATTTCGCTTTAAAGCGAAATACCGGCCGGTTTTGGAAATACGTTGAGTACATCAGCATTCTTATGCAGCATATGCAAATGAACAAAATTTTATTGCTAGTTTGCTTTTCACAAACCGTAATATTACTGATTCTCCAAAAATGTATGATTTTATGCAGTAATAAATGAAAAAATAAAATAATACTAATTGTGCCGACAGATTAAATTTAATCTTTTTTATAATAAGTAATGATGAATTGAAATAAAGTCAATATAATATCAATAATCAGTAAATCGCTAAAAATAAAATTTTAATTAATTTTTTTTTAATTACCGATTCTCTAGCAGAGGAGGTGCTGGTGACGCAGACATTGCTTTCCTACGCCACTCCGGTCTGGCTGGCCCTTCTGTATTTAGGGTTGAAGGAGGGGAACGAGGTAGTAGAGTGGTATTCTGAAAGAATTTACAGTAAATAAACATATTACAGTAAATAAACAATACTCCACATTTGATCATATGGAAAGTTGAACTTGTATGAATGGAAGTGAGCAAACATAAACTTGTTTATTTAGAAAAAAATCTGTTTGTTAAATGGATGCAACGCGGCATTTTGATTTTGTATTTTCAAAGCAATATACTGGCGGGTATTTGAAAACATCGTGTACAACAGCATTCATATGTAGCGTATGCAAACGAATATAAATTAGAATAAAAAAATCGAGATAAATTCGAGTAAATTAGTATAAATTGTATAAATACGTAAGAATTCAGTTGCACACGATGAGTTTCAGAAACCGGCCGGTAGTTCGCTTTAATACTACGCATTACTGGACAAGATAAAGCTTGAAATAAGACTTTGTCAAAATACAGAAATTGTAAATTCTAAAAATAACTCACATATTGATGTTTGGGTACACCATTTTCTACCGTATATGTTACAGTTGCTGGATGTGATCTTTTACCCAACACGTCCTCTGCTGTCTCTCGTCTTCCCTGTTCTAAAATCTGCTCTCTCGTCCGATTATTGATCGATTCTCTGAGTTGATTGTTTATTGAACGAAGCTCGTCGCTGATTGGCTGCCTTGACTGAAGCTGGCTGGTGATTGGTTGCCTTGTTTGGCGCTCGTCGCTGATTGGCTGCCTTGACTGAAGCTGGCTGGTGATTGGCTGCCTTGATTGGCGCTCGTCGCTGATTGGCTGCCTCATCTGATCGCTTATTGGCTGATTTTGAATTTGTCGTTGCTCGTAATTTTTGGTAGCATATTGTTGAGATGAGGGCTCCCGCAGTGGATAAGCCATCGCTGAAGAGCTGCGCACCGGGGTTTGGAAGATATTTCTGAAATATTTTTGACTTTATCATGGAAATAATCTTTTAAAACACATACGCTGAGAAACTAGCACGCGGTTCACAGTGAAAAAGCTACGTCCGTATGCTTGACAATTGCACCATGTCTTATATGCAAATCTCTGTTCCTTTCGACACAGAAGAACATAAATTGACAAACCGCGTGCCATATCGCTTTGAGAAAAAAAAGTTTTACCGATTTCGATCGATAATATTCGGCGATCTGGATTGGTGTTGTGATGACTGCTCAGTGTGACCATTTTGGAAAGTTCCACCGCTAAATCCATTAGACGGGCTTCTAACTCCGCCATTCGGCGTAGGAGTTTCTCGACTCTGAAAATTGTTGCGTAAAAGATGTAATTACCTTCGTTGCTTTGTTCGATGCCCCAGAATTTCCGCTTACCCTCACACACGTCTTAATTGTATTTATTTTTTAATTATATATGTTTCTGTGCGCATCTTTGTGATGTAATAATTCTGTGTTTTTGTGTAGTCGAAACTCGAAACGTCGAAACGATGCTACTAGCTGTTACACGAGACAAATATTTATGTTATTTCGGGAAAATTGTTTATTTTTTATTTTACAGAACGCCTACCGTAGTCGCAGTGGAAGCCCATGGCGTGCTTCTATTTTGCGTGGTCAGATGTGGATTATTATTATTGTTCATTTTGGAAATGTTTGGCACCGAGTTATCACGACGAAGCTCGGTTGCTTCGTGGAACGGTGACCGGATCGGATTCGGCTTGAATCTGAAATTTATTTATTACAAAATATAATTGTTTAGGTAATTGAATAAAGATATGTGAAAAACTTCTTCAAAATTGCGCATTCTATAAATATATACGCCCAGATATGCATTTGCTAAACGACCACCGAGAAAAGAAACAGAAATTGGGAATTTAAAGCGCTACGGAACGTGGTTTGCCAACCGCATGCCGGACAACTACATTCCCATGGAATGTCTGCAGATTATGCCTGTCTGTGCAGGAAATGTTTATAACGGAAAATAAATTTGCATACAATCCATGCAGTCGTCTAGCATACGCTTCACAAACCACATGCCATACCGCTTTAAAAATATTGACACCAAACTCTACCGTATCCTTGGCAGAGTTCCAGATTGTCCAGTCTGCGGCGTCGCAAATCGTTCAATATTCTTCTGTGCGGTGCCAGTGGGTATTTCTTGTCTCAGCGTGTCCTCGGAAATCTAAAAAATTTTATTTTATTTTGTTGTTATGATAATGTACGATAAATACTTAAAGCGAAATACCAGACCGTTTTTGAAACGCATCTCAAATATCTGCATTATTATGCATGCAGATGCTAAGAGGAAGACGGGTCGAATTGGGGTCTATTTTTATTCTTATTTATGCTCATTTGCATATGATGCGTAAGGAAGTATGGGTACGCGATGCGTTTCAAAAACCGGCCGGTATTTCGCTTTAATATACCACTCTTTAATTTAATTAAAACGGACAGAATTTGAGTCAAAGAGGTACGCGATATATGTAGATAAAAAAAATAATGAATGAATATTTCTAACCTTAACATTATTCTCATCGTATGCTGCATCGGGAGTGGTGCGCGGTTTGTAATCGTTTTCCTGTAAATAGTATACTTTGCAAATCTGTATAGTGTCTAGTTTGTAAGTGACTACGGTAGTTCATTGGATGTTCCTTCGAATAACTTTGCGAGTTCTGGGTGTTAAAGCGAAATACCGGCCGGTTTTTGAAACGCATCGTGGACAACTGAATTCTTACGTATCTATGCGAATTTTCTCGAATTTAGCTCGATTTCTTATTCTAATTTATGTGCATTTGCATAAGCTGCATAAGAATGCTGTTCTACTCGGTGTTTCAAAAACCGGCCGGTAGTTCGCTTTAAAGAATGTGGTATCTGTCTCTTAGTTGTGTACTGTAATTTGTTTTTAAAAGACAATAACATAGCAAACATAATAAAAACCTACCGGATTCAGAAGACTGTTTAGAGAGTGTTTTCTGGCGGGAAGGGGCAGAGATGGAGAGCGATCATGATAATTACCATTAATACCATTAGTGCCAACGTCAAACAAAGCACGTTTGACTGAAGCGGCGCCGGTGGGGATTTCCTGGAATAGATAATACCTGTATTATATGCAAATTTGTGCCATTCTGTGCGGTAACGCACCAATTGCACTGCACTATTAGCATAGCCTGTGTACATTACTCTGGCCGAAAGACACACGATGGGCATATGATACAGATACAGTGTATCCACCACAAACCACGTGTCATACCCCTTTAACCGAACTCCACCACAAACCACGTGTCATATCCCGTTAGCCGAACACACCGCCTACCTTCTTCAGATCGTCCTCGGTCACGTAGAGATTGCTCTCGTCAAATACATAATCACTCTTCTTATCATCTCTTGGTTCTTCTTGACTGTAATAGGTGTCAGGAACTGAGGACTGAGTGGGCGGAGACTGCGTAGGAAGGGGCGGAGCCGGGGGCGGCGCGGGCGGATATGACGTCATTTGTGACTTCACGGGCGCTGATTCGTAGGTGTCGTTTTGTGGCCTTCCCTATAAGGAAAAGAAAACTCATTATTAGGAGGGCATGGATGGAAAATTGGATGGTTTATTTGAAACGATCAAGTTAACAACAATTTTTTTAATTAAATTTTGCTAATAGGTTTAGCTTGCTCTGGCTAATGGTAGATTGGCAACATTTAAGCAATATGGAAATATACCGTGATTTTTTTTGAAACAAATAAACTAAGCTGATATACAAAGTAAACAAAAACGAACCCCAAGACGTTGAGCCAGTTCCGACATAAGCTGTGGCGAAGCTGGAACAAAATTAATGAAAATTTCTTGTGAATCTACAACGTCGGAAACGCTAAACGCCCCGATCAGCCAAAAAGAGCCAAAACTACAAAAAGGCCAAAATAGGAAAAGGCCGAAACGGGAAACAAAAACAGCCAAAATCTAAAATACGCACATCTGCAGTGTTGCGTATCGCCTCCCACAGATACAGCGGGCAGGGCATTGATGACGTCATCATTATATCGATTTTCTGTTCCATTATTGATTGGTTTACATTCTGTGACATCGATCCGAGGAACACTTTTATCGTTGGTCACCACTTTTCGGAGACGAACGCCGCCTGAAGAGAATCAATAAAGCATTAAGCTCCATCATGGTCTACAGCTCCTTTTAGCTAAATGTTAGGCTTATTGGTGGGGTAACATCTCTTTGCTGATAGGCTAATTTCTCCAATGTGGTACGATCAAGTACATCGGCGGACACAGAATGCACAACAATGTATTAAAGCCATCTGATGATATCCGGTTTTGATGCATCGCATTAAGCACGCGGGATACCAAAAAAAAAACCACCTAGCTACGCACGCCTTCTGCGCGTAGAGTGGGCGATAAAAGTTGGTGTATATGCCGCGCAACATGTTTGCCATTTCTGCTTGGCGTGCCTTTTGCTTACGCGCCACTACACTGCCAAATGATTTTTGCGCGCCGTCTCAACGCCGCTTGCGCGCCAACCTTCTTTACTGTAACAGCAGGCTTACCTCTGATTCCTTGTAGAAGTTGTGCTCGGTCGTCGGGCGATGCGATCGGAACATTTTTGACATTACCATTGGGAAGTGGCCTACAATTAAATAATTATAAGAGATAATTACGAATAGAATAAGGGCAATTGTTGAAAATACATTATCTACTTTACCTAAAATACTGTCAGCGGGTTAATGAGAAGACCGAGAAAGAGAGAGAGAGGGAGAGTGAGATAGAGAGAGAGAGAGAGAGAGAGAGGGAGAGAGAGTACGGAAGTCCAGAGAAACGACCCAACAACAGTTTAGTATGTAACTTAAGAGAACATTTCTAACTGCTGTCACGGGTCTCAACCATTTCTCATTGTGGTGCCTAGTTCAAAAATAAATCACATCTAAAGTCCCAATGCGATCGAAAAACATGTAAAACCGGAAAGAATGATTTAAAAAAGATATATTCATTAAAAAATCTTACAGCAATAAAACTAATCCGAGTTGTAATGTATAGTTTAAAGTGAAATACCGGCCGGTTTTCGAAACACATTGAGTAAACCAGCATCCTTATGTGGCTTATGCAAATGAACATAAATTAGAATAAAAAGTCGAGCTAAATTCGAGTAAATTAGCATAAATGCGTAGGAATTCAGTTGTCCACGATGCGTTTCAAAAACCGGTCGGTACTTGCTTTAACGGTAAAAGAAAAAACTATTTTTCAAATTTAATAAGAAGTTAAAGGGATCAGCTCACCTTAAATTGTGTCTGTTTTTTTTGTTTCTTTATTTTCTATAAGGGATAATAAAAATTTGGAATAGAAAAAGTAGTGTTCAATTTCAATATTCACGAAGATATTGGGTGATAAAGTGGTGGATTGATCGGGCCGAAATGCAAAAAGGGCAATTATCCTATACAAACAAGGCAGGACAATTGCCCTTTTTGCATTTCGGCCCGATCAATCCACCACTTTATCACCCAATATCTTCGTGAGTATTGAAATTGAACACTACTTTTTCTATTCCAAATTTTTACTATCCCTTATAGAAAATAAAGAAACAAAAAAACAGACACAATTTAAGGTGAGCTGATCCCTTTAAGAGTTCGAAAGATTGTAATAATATGAAATTGCAGTGTATAGTATAAAGAAATGAGTGATACCTGACAGATAATTTATGAATAACTATGTAACACGAGGAATTACCGACTAACTGCAATTATACCAATTTGAATAACTAGGTAATTGCTCTCATTTCATAAAATACAGTAAGACATACCTGTTACTTTGTTGTGAAACTCCAAGCGGTGGTGGTGGAGGGGGTGCCGATGGTCCGTTAGAAACCTGACGATAAAGTATGTTAAATCGATATGTCACGTGGATTGTGAACTGTGTGCTTGACAACTGCATGTCCATGTCATGTATACGTCTGTGTAAAAAACTACAGGATTTGCATACGTGCAACTTTCACCACTGAACTGAAAATAGAAAATAATTTGTAGTAATCATATGATGTTTCGGTCACGCTGTAACAGAGTTTTCATTAAAGCGAAATAACGGCCGGTTTTTGAAAAAATATCGCGTAGGCCAGCATTCTTATGCAGCTTATGCAACTGAGCATGAATTAGCACAAAGAATCGAGCTAAATTCGAGTAACTTAGCATACATGTGTAAGCATTCAGTTGTCCACGATGCTTTTCAAAAACCGGCCGGTATTTCGCTTTAATGTTTCTTAATGTTACGAAGGTCATACATTAAAACAGTGAAGTGTTATAATGTATTTCATAAAGTAAATAACTCACTGGTCCTCTAATGGGCGTGGGTGCCTTTTCCCCAGCGGCCAAAATCACCGGAGCACTTTTGTCCACTGTTTTCGTTGGTCGTAATTTTAATCCTTGACGAATTTCCTAAAAATGTAAGTTTATTTTATTGTCCAAACTATAATTTTTAATGTACTGTAGTTTGTAGTCTGTAGTTGCTTTTAGTTTATGTTTTTGGTATGCTTGGAAATAAGCGAAAAATTTGGTTCAATGACGAGCTAGCAAAAATATTTAGTTCTAGGCTAGGTTTCTATTCTAGCAAATGCAAACCTATAACTTTTTTTTTTTTTTTTTTTTTTTTTTTTTTTTTTTTTTTTTTTTTTTTTTTTTTTTTTTTTTTTTTTTTTAATTTCCAAAATGTAACATTATGATTATGGACCCGAATTCAAATAAACTCTATAAAATTCCTTTAACTAACTAAAATGTTATATTATAAAGAGTATGCTAGCAATGAATATTATATATATACATATATAACACAATATTATTTAGTTGCTATTCAAAAAATATATACAAAAAAATAAATAATTAAAAGAATAAACAACTTACGTCAAGGATCGGGTGCCCGACAAAGGACATTTTACTGCAGAGGTTGAAAATTAGGAAAGAATAATAGTCTCCGACGAAATATAACCCTGCAATGAAATTAAATTTAAATTTAAAATAAAAATAAAAATAAGTATACTGATAAAAACAACATAATAAAATCAAATCACATAAAAAGAAAAATAAGAATAAATGTCGAAGCGGAATGTTGTTTATAAAAAGCAAAATGCTTACAAAAATATCATATATGTAGATAAAATTCAAACCAAGTGTGTACATCGAGAAAAATAGTAGCAAATTGGTATTATACAAATGATATAAGATACTAAAATGTAAAATTTTACCTTATAACACGAGGAAATACAAAATAAATGATATAATGAATTACTGTCTCAAACATTGTACCTTGTTGCTGATAAGAAGTAAATTGAGGCGCCAATTTTGGAATTTGAATTACTATTATTATACCATAAAGATTACGTACAACAACAAACTCGCGTACACATTAACATGCAGGTCGACGGCAAAATATAATTGAACAATTGGTAATTATTCATTATAAATAATATATAATAATAAAATAATATTAATAATTATAGATAATTGAAGATTGGAATAGCGAATTGAACGAAAAAAAAAGAATAATTAAAGCGAAATACTGGCCGGTTTTTGAAACGCATTGAATACACCAGCATTGTTATAAGGTAAAGCATGCAGCGCAAATGAACATAAATTACAATAAAGAATCGAGTTAAATTCGAGCAAATTAGCATAAATACGTAAGAATTCAGTTGTCCAGCGATACGTTTCAAAAACCGGCCGGTATCTCGCTTTAAACATAATGTCTTCACAAAAAAACTCTCTCTTAAAAATTTGTGTAGCGGAATAAGGATATGGGAAATAAGAAGCTAACCCACCGAACCGAGGTGTTCACATATCACGTAGACGTCGACGTCGAGCAATTTGTCATCTGAAACTCGTCGCCTACCGCGCAGACCTCTGCGGAACATGTCATAAGCAAACATTGAAATTGTACTTTGAATTCCCTTGAATAAAGGTGCACGCTCTTGAAGCGTAAAACAAAGTTTTAAAATTTAAAATATCAGAAGCGGAACATAAAAAGAACGTCTTACGGTAGAAAGGTGGGGGTGTTTTCTCCCCAAAATCCAAAATAAATGTTCGAAATGATAAAAGATAGGAATGCCCACTGTTCTTTAACAACAGTTGTCACGGTTTGTGACGTAAGTGCGGACTTAAAGTCAGATGTTTGTGTTATTAGGACACGGAATGAAGATTAAAGTTCGCTTCCGTTTATTTTTGTACTACACTGACGAAACTTAGCGTGCAAGCGGCGTGAAAATGGCGGCGAGCAACTTGCACGCCAGAAGCCAAAGGCGTGCCGTAATGTTGCCGCTTGCACGCCGATTTTCACGTTGTATAGGAAAAATTGTAGAGGAAAACTTAGTACCATACTTTGAGGTTCATGTAGGTTCTGAGCCATACTTGGGGACTAGCCTCCAAAAATCCAACGCAGGAATTACAGGGAGTAAAATGACTACAGACCACTGTTGCTACTACTCAACTACTCCATCAGATATGATAATTCGAGTACTAATTTTACATAGGGTACGGCTGCTGTAAGCTACATTGTCAGGGCTTCTTACAAACCAGGGATCAAATAGAGCTTTTAGATATAAAGCTTTTGAAACACAACCAATGTTCAAGGCAAGTGTGTGGACTTTAAAATATTAGCCAAGTTTTCCGTTTTTTTTTTTTTTGAAACATTTGCTGGACATCTACGATATTCATTTGCATACAACATATTTTGGGTCCATCATACTTTTCAAAAACCGGACGTTATATCAATTTAAATTCTGAACAGTCTGAATAGTCTTCAAGATTGTAGGCGAGAAAAAAAATTGATTCTTCAAGAGCACACACAAACACGCGTCTCTTTCATATATTTTTTCATATTCTTGGCGTTCGACAATGGGACAAAAAGTGAGGAATTTTTCCACACAAACACAGTGACAATATTTCTGGAAAGCAAACAGACGATTACAGACGTACGACCAAGGATTTAAGAAGAGCGAGGGAGAATGGAGAAAGAGGGAGGGGAGGGAGAATAGACAGAGAGAGGGAGAGCGAGAGAGAGGAGAGAGAGGTAGCATAGAGAGAGAGAAAGAGAGGTAGAAAGAAAGAGGGAGGGGAGGGAAAATAGAGAGAGAGAGGGAGGGAGAAGGAGAAAGGAATTATAAGATAATGTGACAAAATTCTGAGACATATGTTGGTAAATATAAACGATACAACAAATTCTTTCGTTTATAAACAAATATGCTCAAACATTAAACATATCACAATATTAAACATTTTGGTAGTTAATGAACACCAAAAAAAAAACTGAAAAAAAAAAGTTTTTGAAGCCGAGGGCGGAAGCAGTACATTACAATTACATTGCTCGTGATAAATATGACAATTAATGTTATGAAATCATGTTTAAAAAAAAAGAAAAAAAAAAGAAAAAGAAAAGAAAAATAAATCGTGAAAAAGGCCTGTACAGTATACGTGATTTGGGTTTTCCGAGTACTCAAAATATTCGGCGGGGAAAAGCTGATGCCATGTAGGGATTATGGTAATTTTCGCGTGGGCCTTTTGTTCAAAAAGGAAAATCACGGCGGTTACATTCCACTAGTTACTAAGCTTATTTTACAGTAAACCAACGCAATATCAAATAGTTAAAGAGTATGGCACTTGTTTAAAGTAAGACAACTCACACCTTAGAATACACGGGATATTATTTAAAACCACGTACCATACCGCTTTAAATCTTGTATTCGAGAAACAATAAGGCATTATCCCACGATTGCGGCTAATGTCAAAGGCGCGCGTAAGGGGGAAATGCATTGTATGCAAATGTGAGTGTTGGACCAAGTACGCATTGTATATGCAAATATATTGACGATAAGATGAGGGCCATACTTGACTTTGAACACTTCAACACGGACCCATGCACATGGTATTTTGAGAGGGAGAGGGAGAGAGGGAGAGAGAAGGAGCGAGATAAAGAGAGAGAGAAAGTAAAAGAGAGAGAGACAGACAGACAGAGAGAGAAAGAGAGAAAGTTGGTACGCTTAAACTATAGCATAGTGGGACATAATGATATAGTTTAAGTTACTAATTGTAAGAAATATTATTATTATTAATTCATATTAGATGAATAAAGTATTCAACGTCAATGTAAGCACGTCCAAACTACAAAATTACTACAATGGTACCGACCAAAGTCTGGGTACGCAGCTCCGCCGTTCGTTGGAAACGCGATATAGCTCTAACACTCAGATTTCAATCCCGAACCGCATCCCGAATTCATAAGTAGGTAAAGGCCGCGCACTTTTATTAGAAGGTGCGAACTCGAAAATTACAATTGAACCACTGGGTTATACGATCTTTTGAGAGAGCGAGAGAGAGAGAGAGAGAGAGAGAGAAAGAGAGAGAAAGAGAGAGAGACAAAAATGTTCAGTTGAAATAGGTATTGAGAGTATCGGGAACGGGGAACGAGCATGCAAATTGAGCGCAAAGCGCGGCTTTCAATGGCCGCCGGCAGAACTTTCAGGGAGTGATAGACAGAGAGAGAGAGAGAGAGAGAGAGAGAGAGAGAGAGAGGGAGAGGCAGAGAGAGAGAGTGAGAGAAGAGAGAGAGGGGGAGGGAGAGAGAGAAATAGAGAGCGTGAAACTTCTCAGCGGGGGCTTGAAGTATCCGCGCGGAAAGAGCGGGACAAGGTCAGAACCTGGAGTTCTCGAGAGAAACTGATGTATGCAAATTAGTTTTGGATGAAAAATCAATAAATATCTCTATGTTTCTATATCAATAAATATGTCTATAATAAATATTTATATAAATCGAAAAATAAAAAATATATGCATCCAGTCAAGACATATCCAAAACATATTGGATAAAACCAAAAATATATATTTCACGGAAAGCAAACCAAGAAATGGTGAAAATCAATTTTGTGTATAATAGAGAATAGATGACTCATACAATGCTACATTTACCCCGCACACCTTATAAGGGAAGCACTTTGATTAGCAAGAATTAGTCACGATAATACAACAAACTACACATAGAAACAAACAATGGAAAAAAATTATGTGGTTAGTTGAATTAAAAAAACCTCTTTCCCAGTCATAGCAATCTGCCATAGCTTATAACCCACAAGTTACAATAACAATAAACGCGCTTCGCGGACAGTTAAAGCGAAATACCGGCCGGTTTTTGAAACATATCGAAGACACCTGCATTCTTATGCAGCGTATGCATTATAATGAACATTAGAATAAAAACTCGAGCTAGTTTCGAACAAATTAGCATAAATATGTAAGAATTCAGTTGTTCACGATGCGTTTCAAAAACCGGCCCGTATTTTGCCTTAAAAATATCCATTGAACGATCAAGTCCATTGTACAGTCTTGAAGCGTAAAAGTTATGTAACTAAATAATGTAACATACAACATACTGTACGTAACGTAACTACATAAATACCTTAAAATATATCAGACGAATGATTTAATCATAGATAATCAAAGATCACTTTCTGTTAAAAAAAACGTTCGTGCAAAGTGGAAAGGTGAAATGAAAAAGATAAACATTTGAAGCTTCTTCACGAGCACGTCAGCTATGTCCACCCTCTACCCATTGATAAATATTTGCATAGTGAATTCCCCGGAAAACGGAAAAGAAAATGGAAAATGGAAAATGGAAAGGAAAATGGAAAATGGAAAGGAAAAGAAAATGGAAAATGGAAAATGGAAAGGAAAAGAAAATGGAAAATAGAAAAGAAAATGATAAAGATACCAGAAAATGTCAAACAGCCACAATTTAGCATAAGGAATTCCCCCGGAAAATGGAAAAGAAAATGGAAAGAAACTAGAAGTTTAGTTGCGGCCGCGATCTTTAGTTTCAGGTTTATGTGTTTTAAAAGACAAGGAATGCCGAGTGGCCAGAATTTTACCCATTTTTCGTCTTTTTCGGTATATAAACTATTACTGTAATTTATTTAAAATTAATATTCAGAAAAAAAAATCTATTTTTAGCTGAAGAGTATAATAAAATGTCCAAAATTTTAATACATAAAAAGGTTAAATAAGAAAAGTAAAATAAGAAAAAAGAATGAAAAAGTCTACAGTATATTCCTGACTAATACTGAGAAGGTAATAAAAACGAAAAGAAACCTGAAAATAAGAAAATAAACAAGTTCCCAAGTTGAAATCACACATGCACAAACAACTTACTTAGGCGATGATCCGAAAATGTGTTTTCACTTTTTTCAATCTTTAAATTTTTCCAAAACACAACTTATTGATAAATGATTATATATTCTCTATTTTAGTATTTGTTTCTTTAATAAGATAATACATAACGTTTACATTTCACAGTGTGCGTAACTCTAACTAAACGTAAATACCCCAGTAATACAATAACACTCAAACAGGGTCGAAAATAAATAGTTACAGTACCAAATACTCTGAGAAATAGAACAAATATTAGGATAAACTTAGACGATAAGGATAACTGTAAACATAGTAGTGTGATGTAAGTGAAGGTGTGAGAGTAACAACACTTATGTTTACGCACTAAAGCGAAATACCGGCCGGTTTTTGAAACGCATCGTGGACAACTGAATTCGTACGTGTTTATGTTAATTTACTCGATTTTAGCTCGATTTCTTATTTTAACTTATGTGTATTTGCAAAATCTGCATAAGCATGCTGATGTATCGATGCGCTCCAAAAACAGGCCGGTATTTCGCTTTAAACGTTACAGGCAAGTGTCGTGTATAAGTAACCACATAAAACTGCTTACGGTACACAAACTTTACAATAATAAAATATACAATCGATCAACCTACGAGTAAATTACCAAAACAGTGGTACGTGATTATCTCAAATCTGTTTAGCATATATACATGTGTTTATCGCGTAGAATAAGAGATATCCAACTGCGCATATGTAGGTTCTCTAAATGGTTCAAACACTGATTACGGCCTAAGGCTGCGGTGATAGTCAATAGAACAAGTGAAGAAAGAGAAATTCCATAGACAGAAAGAGAGAGAGAGAAACAAAGAAAATAGAATAAATAGAGAGATAACTATGATACATCGAGACATAAAGGATAAAGAGTGAAAGTAGATGTTTAGCAGAAGAGAGAGAGAAAGAGACAGAGAAGTCATAAAATTACGATGGTAAATAAATAATGAATCTATTGGTAGTCAAATAAATAATAAATAAATAAGCTACACCTAGCAATGTATACTGTCTCGTCTGTGTTCGGTTCCCACAAGAAACATTATTATAGCCATTATTATGTTAATTACCTTTGTTCTTTTCTTTGTTTATCAATGTGCATCACCCTTAGTCGTTATTAGTAATTACATAACTGGAGGACAGGTTTCGTATAGTTAAGCTACATTAGCAAACTAATGAAGGTTACTATATTTCTAAGTTCTACCTAAAAAGTAGGACGGTAAACTGTTATCAATAAAATCTAGCTCGAGAGTCTTTAATTTAGTCGCCCAACTAGGAGATTTTAAAACGGTTTTTGACAGCCGTTTTTGACAGATCGGCTCACCTTAAATTGTGTCTGTTTTTTTTGTTTCTTTATTTTCTATAAGGGATAATAAAAATTTGGAATACAAAAAGTAGTGTTCAATTTCAATACTCACGAAGATATTGGGTGATAAAGTGGTGGATTGACCGGTCCGAAATGCAAAAAGGGCAATTGTCCTGACTATGGGACAATTACCCTGTTTGCACTCCGGGCCGATCAATCCACCACTTTATCATCTACATGGGAAACTAAAAACCCCGATTTCGCCCCGATCAAGTCCCTCAAAAAATCCGGCCGTGATCGGGGCGAAATCGGGGTTTTTCGACAAATGATCGGGGCGAAATCGGGGTTTTTCGACAAATGATCGGGGCGAAATCGGGGTTTTTCGACAAATGGTCGGGGCGAAATCGGGGTTTTTTGAAAGAATCGGGGCGAAATCCGGCCTCGTTCCCAATTATGCCCCGATTATTTGTGATCGGGGCGAAATCGGGACGTGATCGGGCTTTTTGTGGGGTTTTTTGACAGGATCGGGGCGAAATCGGGGTTTTTTGACAAATGATCGGGGCGAAATCGGGGTTTTCACTTTCCTGTGTAATATCTTCGTGAGTATTGAAATGGAACACTACTTTTTGTATTCCAAATTTTTATTATCCCTTATAGAAAATAAAGAAACAAAAAAAAACAGACACAATTTAAGGTGAGCCGATCCCTTTAAGAAGTACGACGGCCGCTGTATTCCCATGTAGTACATCTGTATGCAAATCACTGCGCGATACTGTGCGAATTTTTATTCTAAACATTTGCATACAGCACAACGCAGTTGTCCGACATACGTTTCAAAAACCGGCCGTATCGCTTTAACCAAATTCGGTAATGAAGAACGTATGTTACATTGTGGAAAACTACGAATATTGACATTATTTGCAGTAAATACAAATCAAATAATTTCCTCCTACAATACCAGTCACCTCCTGTCCTTGAGCTTTTTTTCTGTTTTTATTTGTCCAATAACATGTCTGTATAACAAATGCAAAGGTCGTTTTAATCACCATAAAAATAACCTTTTAATTCGCGCTGAGAAGATTCAACAAGCGAATTTCGACTGGAAAAAAGGTGGATTATATAAACGATTTTATATTCTATGATATGAGTATTACTGTATGACTATTAGTGTTATTTTTCTCACCATTTATGGGCCTCTATTTTTTTAGGTTTTTTTTTAAGATCCGAGCGAATTTGCTGAACTCTAAAACAATACAGTAAACAGCTGAAACATTTAGCTATAAACTATAGCAAAACTAACAAATGCTGTCTGGAAGTACACAAGGAACAAAACACTAAATTCCTAAAAGCTAAATCAAAACACTGTCTTGAACTATTTAAAATATCTGAGAAAAGCCATAAAGCATCGGTGTTCCACTTTCGGCAAAACTATGTATAGAGGGGGGAAAGTCTAGGAGAGAGAGAGAGAGAGAGAGAGGGGAAGAGAGAAGAGAGAGGTAAAGAGAGAAAGCCTGCGATAGAAAACTCCGAAAACTGTGACGCCCCGAGGTAGAAAAAGCAAGCCGAAAGGAAAAGGATAGTGATAGCCTCTTATGGACTGAATATCAATTAACACTGTACATTTAATGCATTGAGTGATTGAGTTTTCTCTGTAGACCACTAATCATCAGAGACCAATAATTGCAAGACTTGACAGCGAGAGTGTCTGATGATGACACATGGAATATCTATTGATTGACATGCAGTCGAGTTCACTGAATAACCCTAGGTAGCTCCAGCTAAGGCTTATGTAGCTAAGCTGACAAAACACCATGCTAACAATAAGGTTATCCCAGACGCATCTAGATCTAAGCAACTTTCTGTGCGTTCACACAGATAGGTTGACAATACAATGCATGGTCATACTTACATATCGTTTCCGATACCTCTACCATAATGTCATATAAAACTCTTGAAAACCTTTAAAATTAAACAAACTACATCAATAAGTTGAAAGTGGCGGACGATGGAATAAAGAGTATACGCTTTTTTTAGTAGTAAAGAAAGAGAACCTCACACTGTACTTTTCTAACTTTGTGAGTAGTGAGTGCTAGTATTTGCAAAGCGACCAGTACACAGGTGACAGGGGACGCTATCACTAAGCACACCCTCGACCCGTGAATCACTTGAATAAATTTTACACGAGAAATGATTTCTGAATAGTGTTCACATTGAAGATACACAGAAAGAGAGAGAGAGAGAGAGAGAGAGAGAGAGAGAGAGAGAGAGAGAGAGAAGGAGAAATAATTTACCTTTACACGACGCATAGACGGTAAAAAGTCAAATTGTTGGTGACAATCAAATAATGGAATGTTAATGTGCAAATGATTCAACGCTTATCGAACAAGGCAATTTATCTTCTATTAGTAATTTTGCGTGTGTTGGTTACTGTTTTAAAGCGGTAGTGCACGTGATCTCGAATATCCTGAACAACTGCATTCACATGTATTCTATGCTAATTATGTGCCATTATAATACATGCAAGAATGCCATCACACCACATGCAATGCCGCTTTAATATTCGAATACCAAATGATAAATAAGTTGATAAAAACTTGCAAAAAAAAAATGATGCATAGGATAAGGTAACAACATTCACAACAGTACCAGTGCATATAGTGTTGCAGTATAAAGAACAACTGAAACGTATTCACATCAAAACGGAAGGATTACCGAAACCACAGAAAAACAGTCGCTGGCCCGTCACCAAATGTTTCACCGAAAAAAAATTGGTGACTGGTTCGTGACTGGTTCGCGACCAGTTGATGACGGTTCTTGATGAAATTTGTTCATCAAGTGGCCACCAAATTGGTTGGCCCACGAAAAAAATCAGAGAACCCTCAGCAAGTGGTACCTCAGTTTGCCATGTTGGAAATAAATAAGTATGAGTTGGAAATTGAGCCCTCTTGAAATATCTTCAAAACAGATGGTTCTTCCAACTTTCACACTGCAAAATACTGCGCTGGTTTGAGCAAAACGTCAAGGTCATAGAAGGGAACAGTAGTAATTACATACTTGGTATTGGCAGTTTCTAAGTTTCTACGGTAACATGCACGCTTGAATTGTATATTTACTAATTGTAAGAATGATAGAAGGAATTTGTTACATACCTAACTTATATTATAGTACATATAATGTGTCAATAAACTAATGATTATGATTATTTTTCTGATAAAAAATGATGGAAAGTGGAGATTGGAAAATAATGCTAACATAAATATTAAGATCGTTGCGAAACGTAATAAACGAGTTACGAAACTACGAGATACTACTTGATAAATAAAATTAGGCAAATAGGTAATTGCAAAACAATTATACTAACATCTTGAAGAAACGCCAAAAAACATGGATCATAAACCTTATGTTAGATCAACTAATCAGCATTGTATTCAGATGTAAAGTCTCAGCAGTTTGCGTTGAAAATGTGGTCGACTCAGAAATTTGCTTATAATACATGGAAATGCATTTTCCTGTATACGTTCCATTAAACACGTGCCATAGCGCTTTAAAGTTCTTTTCTGCTAAAACAACATCGTACAGGGGTAAAGCCTCAGCATTTTGTGTTAATTCTTCTGAAAAGTTAGAACAGAGCAGGGGGTAAACGAGGGCCAGCACACGTTAAGCCCTTCTGCAAGCTGTGCGGGCAGTACACAGTAAATAGTTAAATATATACTAAAGCACGAGAGCCAGCTAATACTAAAGAGAAATTGTTAGAAATAAAGGAGAATTCTACTAACAGAAAACGAACATTGAAATAAGGGAACTAATTTCCCAGGACAAATATTAAAGCGAAATACAGGCCCGTTTTTGAAAGACATCGAGTAGACCAGCATTCTTATGCAGCTTATGCAAATGAACATTAATTAGAATAAAAAATCGAGCTAAATTCGAGTAAATTAGCATAAATACGTAAGAATTCAGCCGCCCAAGATGCTTTGAAAAACCGACCGTTCGCTTTAACAAAGAAAACTAAGCAAAAGTACAGTAATCTTTGGTGAGGTAAGTTAGCTTATGGTTAGAATCTCTGCAGCCATACACTAACACATTTGCTAACAATTCCGGGGAGAAATGTAAACCTACGTCTTAAAGCTAGATAACATCCGGTTTTTGAAACGTATACTGAAAAAAGCGTTCCAAATTATAATAATTTTAATAAGAAAGCGCGCAGGACCTCTGTGTAATTTGCATACACCATTTGGGAACACATCGTACATCATAGGTTTCAAAAACCAGCTGTTATTCCGCTTGAAATGAAATAAGTAAGCAACTAAGATAGGTTTGCTAATTTCGATTGATATTTTTTGAAGATAAGTAAAATAGCAAAAGCAAAATGCTTGTCATGTATTACGCAGTAAACAGCTTCCAAAAAAATAAACCCACAAAAAGCCAATAAAACTTCAGTTATCATGAATGAGGTATACACGGGAAAGATAAGCAATTGATTGCGAAAAATTGCTGTGAAGCAGAAATTTTTTGGTGACTTATTCTTGAATTCTTGAGTACTGGTGCTGAATAATATTGTGAAGAAATCTTATAGTAATAATTAATAAAAAATAATAATAATATTATTTATTTGAATGAAAGTAATTTTTTTAGACACAACGAGGCTAACTGTGCAAGATATTTGTTTGTGATATTTTTGCTTCTTACGAAGTAGGTAGCTGAAGGGAATAACTATGGTCTCTTTAGTGCGATCAATAAGGAAAGATTGAAACTATATTTTCGCCCAGGACATTTCTAATGAAATTAAAGACAAGTAACTTTATTAAAGCGAAATACTGGTCGGTTTTTGAAACACATCGAGTACACCAGCATAGATTCTGCAGAATGAACATACATTTTAATAAAAAAATCGAGCTGAATTTGAGAAAATTGGCATAATTACGTAAGAATTCAGTTATCCACGATGCGCTTCAAAAACCGGCCGGTATTTCGCTTTAAACTCCGAAGAACCAAGAGGCAGACAAAACATAGGTAATCAAAACTTCCGCGAAATCAATCACATAGAAATACACAATCACAAATTGTTACTCTAATGAGTACATAGGAAGTTAATCTTTCGTTGTGGACATATAAACAAACAAAATTATAAACAAACCCGTACTAATCTCATCCCCATAACGTAGTTTGTATTTTAAACCAATAAACACAGACATGATTGTAATTGAAATCAAGCAGAATTGCAAATGACTTGTACCAATTCCCTGAAGGTCACTAGGCAAAAAAAATGGTACACACACCTGTCGCTTGTGAACATTTTTCATCTTTTCCAAAATGGTGGGCTGCCGGGTAGGTAGGGTACAATTGTTCAACATTGGTGCAAAAAAGAAGGGAATGAGGTCGAGCAAGGGTGTGCTACGTGGGTGGTCTGTGTGGGCTAATAGCATGGAAAAATTATAGAAACTTATGAAATTTTTCGATGCACACTCATATGCGATTAGAATAAAAAAAGTAGGTAACACCTGAGGCAAAGTGAGACCAGGTAGAGGAGGGCAAGAATACAGTTATCCAAAATTCTTTTCAAAAACCGGCTGTTATACCGCTTTAACCAAAAATGAGCTAGACTCTGCTGAGCAGGATTTCAAACGATTTTCTTGTTTAGTTCTATGTGTAGTTTTGGGTGGCATTGCGAGCGAGCGAGAGAGAGATAGAGAAGGTCTAGAAAGCCTCATAGTAATTACTGCGCAATTTTGAATGTTGTCACATACCTGCTTATTCTGCCAAAGCCTCTGGCCAGTTTCTGGTTTGATCTTTGCAACAGTGTGTACAGTAAATGAAGAATCAAAGGGAGAAAAATCCAAAATTGCCACAAGGCAGAAGTTGTGCGTCAAAAATGCCCCGATTTTGCCGTACGGCAGAAGTTGTCCCTGAAAAATGCCCCGAATTTGCCGTACGGCAGAAGTTGTCCCTCGAAAATGCCCCAAAATAGCCGCATGGCAGAAATGTGTCTTCAAAAATGCCCCAAAATTGCCCCATGGCAGAAATGTGTCTTCAATAATGCCCCCAAAATTGCCGCATGGCAGAAATGTGTCTTCAAAAATGCCCCAAAATTGCCGCATGGCACATCGGTTTAGGTGCCTATTATACAAAACCAACAGTGGCAAAATAATTGGAATTTTTGAAAACTTTTTCTAAAACCCTCAAACGCTGACTGCGATTTGTAAGTCACTTCACTTACGAATAATAATTGATGTATATTGTATATACAGTTTTTGGTGATCAATAAACCATTACTAGTGCAGTGCGTACGTATAGTTGGAGAGAAATTTATGTAAAGAAAATACTAAAATACAGGCGCTGCTGCTCAGAAACAAATTTCGCCCATTTTCGTTCAACAATGTCAAAAGAATAACATAAAGCCTTTCAACGGGAGTAAAGCGCTTGAAAAGTAGTACTAGCTAGCCCCACCACTTTTCTTAGCGGTAAAACAGGATTTCGCTTTTTTCCAACAAAAATGCCAGTGGGCGGTAACTGAACAGGAACGCTAACGGAGGAAGGTAATTATGAAACGAGTAAATGAGGGGTGGTAGGTAAGGCCTGAGGCAAAGTAAGGCAAGGTAGGAAGGGGGCAAGTAAGAAAGCTATTTGAAATGCTAATGGCTATGCGACAAAACTGGAAGTCTTATTTGACTTATTGATTTATTCATAAGGTAATGGGCCAAAGAAGGTATAACGAAAACTGTACTATGTCATAAGCAAACTTTGAAACTGTACTTCCACCCTTGAATGAAGGTGCACGCTCTTGAAGCGTAAAATATTTATTTATTTATTTATTTATAGAAAGGAATTTTAGTACTGAACGAATGTCACTGACAAGATAGATTGATGTAGTATAGAGTATAGACAAGGTGAAGACTCTCTCTCATTAGTAACTCGTACATTCGTCTCTAACGCACTCGACGCGGGTTCGAGTCTGGCCCGTGACATCTTTGAAACAACCACCCGGCGAGGGAATCATGGGCGATCCCTCCTGGCCCTAGCCCGAAGACTTCGAGCAATTTGTCATCTGGAACTCGTCGCCTACTGCTCAGGACCTCTGCTGAACATGTCATAAGCAAACATTGAAACTGTATTTTCACCCTTGAATAAAGGTGCACGCTCTTGAAGCGTAAAAATATTTACTTATTGACTAACTAAGAAAACTGAGGAAACTTTTGCAGGATTAACATTGAAAGAATACAATTATGGCCAAATGGGCGGATAGTATTTTTTGTCATAATAAGAACCGACATACAGCAGGAAAATACGGGAGCAGGCAAAGCACCTTCGACCCTCTTACACAATAATAGAACTAGTTATTGAATAGCCGGACGACTGACTTTAACTCTAATTGTAAGGAAAGAGCGCGGCTTTGCCTTTGTTGGTCATTGACTTATTGTTAGCGAGAAGGCTAACAGTAGAGTTGAGGTAAGAAGTCTGGCTAAGACCACTTGGACATGTAACTGATGGGGATTGGGGTTTCCAAGTATCCCAAAATTCGGTCCGATTCTGTCAATACTACCGTATTTCTGCACGAAACTTGCATATATAATATGAAAAATTAAAAAAATATTCTCGTCTACTTCCAAGATACGGTCAATTTTCAGGAAACCTCATCAATAATATTTGTTATATAACTTTCAATAATGCATAGGTCACAATTGAGTATGAAATAAAATCCAGCAAGTTTAATAAAATAAACTTAAACTCTTAAAGCGAAATTCCGGCCGGTTTTTGAAACGCATCGTGGACAACTGAATTCTTACATATTTATGCCAAGTTGCTCGAATTTAGCTCGATTTTTTATTCTAATTTATTTTCATTTAAATAAAAAGCATAAGAATGACCAGCATTCTTACTCGATGTGTTTTTAAAAGCCGGCCGGTATTTCGCTTTAAAGTAACGAGTGTACTCGATGTGTTTCAAAAATCGGCCAGGATTCATACGCGATCTACGTCTTCCTATTTCAGGTTAGCAGCCCAAATTCTAAACGTAGAGTTTTGACAGCACCTCACTGCGTTTCACAGGATTTCTTTAGGAAACACGAACATTTAGCCTTAGGCTTAGGCTTAGGCTTAGGCTTAGGCTTAGGCTTAGACTTTAGAATCACATCACTGCGTTTCACAGGATTTTCTTCGTAAACACCAACATTTAGCTTTTGTGGCTTGTGTACCATAAAAGGCGACTCTGATCGCATACACAAACATTCTATAGGATTATTCGGGTTGGACTACGGCTAAACAGTGGTGTTAAGTCCTTTTAAGGGCATTAGCACAAGCACACGAAGCATTTGGTCTCTAGGTCTTTGGCTTGAAGTTGAACTGAAGAACCATAGGACACTTAGATAATTAAAATGCAGAAACTAAATTGTAGAATGCATACTACAAATAACATATAGTGAGACGCGAGCAAATAAACTTTGTTGCTCTATATACTAAGCTAATTCTGCTTCATGAAGTACCGTGCAAAATAAATAATGAAGTAAACAAACATACAACCAATTCAGTAATGTGTGTGCTTACTTAGTAAATAACTTATTGCTTAAATAATAGATAATTAATAAAATCACGATTAAATTTGCGCTTTGAATTCTAATATTAGAAGGTCCAAAAATAAAGCCTAATTTCCGTTTTATTGCTCGTAAAACACATAAAATTAGCATCCGGAGCGCTACGCGCGCTAGGACCGCGAGGAATTTCTTTGCAGCGCTTTGCGCGCATTTTTGATGCGATGCCTAGATAGCTGTTGGAAATTTTAGCGGTATTTCGTGAACGAATATAATAGGTGGGAAGATTGCAATCTACATTTGGGAGTCAAAAATTAGCATAGACGACCCCGAAATTGTCGAAAGTGCGTTAATTTTAAGGACAAACTAATTAGGGAATAGAGGAATGCCTTGAAAAGTGCAGTGGTGTGTGATGTGTACTGTGTACTATATGTGTATGGGTGTGTGCGTGCGCTTGTGAGGGTATGTGGTAGAGTCGGCTTACCGTAACGGAGGGCATAATTTAGTTTTTGCCAAGGATGGGTGCCAATACGGTGCTCAATACCTATATGACTTAAAATAATAATTTGTTTATGCTGCGACAATAATCAACATATGTCAGAAGTAAATAGTAAGATTCCGCACTTCCGTACCTGTACCCTAACATACTAACAAACCCTACCTTTGCCTACCATTCCATACCCTAACATCCAAAATCCTAACATACCGTAAGCGCTTCTGAACGCAGCATTTACGACAAGGGACTTACGCTGTTATACATATATGAGGAGTGCTAACTTGAATATTTGTTATTTACATATGAGTGAGTAATCTATCAAGTCATTCAAAGTAATAAAATACTTCATAGAATTATATTTCTGAAAATCTGGGTAAACTCGTGTTGGCCGAACCGGACACTGGAACAAAATTTGCATAGTAGGAATGAGTTGTGAGGGAATGTGACGAAGACAAACAGACGAACACAACGGGAACAAATATAAGGAGGGATGGAGGGAGGGAAATAGGGAGAGAGAGAGGTTTTAGAGAGGTAGAGAGGAAGGGAGAGAAAGAAAGAGAGAGAGAGAACGAGAGAGAAGGACAGTAATGTAAGTAAAAGAGCGGGTTCACTCTTCATTCACACTGGTTTACGCAGTGCTCTTGAGCCAGGGTACCGTTCGTTGTTCGGCTACTAATTGAAATGGGGTATTGGCACATGTCGTACCAACTCACTTTGGTATTAAGCTTTGAAATTTTTTTAAAATAAGGACAGTGTGTGATCCGATTCCAAAATTTTCATGATATGAAGCCTCTTTTCTCTGATAATATTTAGATCTCGCAAGCATGTTATCCTTACAAGGGCAGACAGCAGCCAATAGGTAAGATATGGAAACCCCTTCGATGCCACATGATAGAGAACATATAAACAAACATTTTATAAGACATTTTATTTCAGCACCTTTTGCCTATGGATTTTTCATATGCTACCCAGTGGCCGCTGTCTGCACTTGTTAGGGTAGGTATAGAATCTATTAGTGGAGATAACAGCGTCGCCAACAAAAACACGACTACTGCAGCGATGAGCAGGGTATCAAGGAAAGGGTAGTAAGATACACTGTACCATAGAAATAGAGCGATAGTGTTGATCACAAAAGTTGATCGTTGACACAAGATATTAGAGGACTGCATATCTGCAACTAGCCTTAGTTCTCTAGTTTCTAGTTAGCCAGTCTCTAGTGCGGCATATAGCCTGGGCGCTAGCACGCTAGTTTTGCCCTGTATATCCACTTTGCCAGCCGCTCTAGAGGGTTCTTCTCGACGCACGGCGCGCGCCCGGCTCACTAGAAGGCCGGCGAGGGTGAAAATAGAGGTGAAACCTGAAGTGGACCAGTCTGGCAACGATGCCGCACGGGCATAGATCGCGCCTATTAGTAATCTATGCAAAAAAAGTGCTTGGAAATAAATGGAAGCGTTTAGAAGGCTGATAGGTGTAATTTTATTGTTAAAATAAAATAAACACTAGTATTAAATTTTTCTATTTATAATTGCGAAGGTAACTTGTGGAATTTATGTAGTTTAAGCTCGTCTCCTGACGATGGATTTATTGTTTTGTCTTGGCTCGTATTAAAATAATAATAATAATAATAAAATAATAATAAGTAGTTTCTCATCACCGTCGCAATAAAAGAACACGTCGCACAAAACCCCACGCAGGAACGTTGTTCAATTCAAGTTTCCTTCGGGAAGTCTCTACTGTAAGTACTCTCTTTGCTGTCGTAGTTTTAGTTTGCAATTACCGTAACGCTACAGTAACGCTAAGCGGTTAGTTAATACCCACTCACTGGACGTCTATGTGGGGGGTTTTAGAGACGCGTGCCATGGGCTTGAAACCGAAACACAACCCTTACTTTTACACAGTCTTATCGAATAAACAATAAACTATTGTCACACCTTGCCTTAGTAGATTACGTGAAACGTATCTCCACCTTTTGTCTTCAAAATTCTGCATTTTCCTTGAATCTGACTTATGCAAATTCGGTCTAGGGCTGCTGTATAAAGATGGAATTCAGCCCTCAGAGCCCATAACAGTCGTGGACAACGAAGAAAGCGGGTATGTTTTTACTATTCTGGACTTTCCGAGAATACTACCGTGTCGACGGATTCGGTAGAAACAGGCTGCAATTAAACTTCGGTGCCTACACTTAAGGTGTCAATGTCTCAGTGAGGCGTCACTCCTTAGGGTGAGGCGCGTCTGTGCCGCCCCATTGACTCCTGCGAGACGCCTCTATGGTGAACCTTCCTGAGGCGTCATATAGGCGTCGACGGGCCCGTAGGCGTCCTAGGGCGCTGCATAGGGTCATGAAATCAACACGATGTATTGCGTGGAAAACGGAAGATTAGCCTGCTTTTGGTTACCTAGATAGGAAAATACGACTGCATGGTATTATAATTAATTTCGTAGCCCTGCTGAGTAGGTGTACCGAAGTTTAGGTACAACCTGCCTCTTTGAAGCTGAATATTTCATTCTGATTCGAATCAGACCAAAAGAGAAAAAAAGTTACACTAGTCGAAATCATTTGTTTGCGTGATCAAAATAGCATCAAAGATGTATCCCAATTTGCATAGGGTCATGAAATCAACACGATGTATTGCGTGGAAAACGGAAGATTAGCCTGCTTTTGGTTACCTAGATAGGAAAATACGACTGCATGGTGTTATAATTAATTTCAATAATCGATTTTAGGTGGACATCAGAAAGATGCGATGGAAAGCGTTACTTCTAGCTTGCTTCATTGGCAGCACATACGCCAGTGGTACGTTTGCAAGACATTAAATTGGGTACGGCACGTGGTTCGACATCATTGTGTTTACAATGCGCTTCAAAACCACATGTCATTATGCTTTAAAGTGTATAGCAGCCTGCAATTGAAACGCAATTTGGTAGATTCCGATATAGAGTATGCAAATTACTGCGCTATACTTCAATTATATTCGTTTGCATACAATATATGGGAATGCAGTTGTCCAACATCGGTTTCAGAAATCGGCCGTTATATTTTATATATCGCGTTAAACTAAATCAAATTCCAATGACACATTATTTTAGATTGCCTGAGTACTTCTGCATGTGCGGAGAAATTTATTGCGGCTTGCCGTAATGGCCCGGATGGTCATTGTGAGAGTGTCGTGCTAGGACACGTTGAAAACGAGGTGAGGTGGATTATCTTTTGGATTAGGCGTAGGCTTGGCCAATTGTACTCCGCACCGCATGACCGCATGACCGCATAGACACCGCATGGACACCGCGTGCGGTCAAACACCGCACTGAAACCGCACGCGTTTACCAAACACCGCGCGGACACCGCATAATGTAGGCGGATACCGCATAGACACCGCGTGTTTTAGGGTATAGGTTGTTTGTTTTATTTACCCTATTATATAGTTCGAATCACGACTGTGAGATGTGTCTCCTGGAAAATGAAGAGATCCAATTAAGCTCAAGTCTAACCACCAATTTAACGATTAGCCGAGAAAAAAAGCGCTATTCTGGTGAATGGTAGGTGGCGCGATTTCCTAATTGGTAGAGGCTTAAAGGAGGAGGCGCACGAGATTTGATTCCTTTCCTTTTTTCGAAAATACTTGGTAAATAATCACCAATAACATGCACAACCAAGCACGGGAACACACTTTAAAGAAATTATTTAAATGAAAGAAAATAATTTAATTTAAAAAAACGACCGTATTTTTTTAAAACACCAGTAAATAACATATATGCACGCAGTGTGCATAACAGTAAAACAGCCGGGCCTTTCTTTTGCACTACAAACTACACAGGCGGTCTAAGCGCACTATTTTCAGCAACATATTTGCAGGGTCACCCAGACTTAGCCCTGCCATCTGCAAGGGGCTGGTCTTGGATGTCCCTGAAAAACAACTAGAATCTACGGTACTACATTTAGATTACTTTTTTTAGATAAAATTTAATATTTTCTTTAAAGTGTATTTCCTCGCTTCGTTCTGCCGTTTATAGGTGATTATTTACCATGTTCTTTCGATAAAATGTAAGAAATCGTACACTTAGATCTCGTGCGCCTCCTCCTTTAAGAGAGGTCGCACCTTCGCTTATGGGATTAGGTATTACAGTTTTACGTTTTATGAGTTTTGTATAAATTAACATATCTGTAATAAGTATTATAATTGCTGTTTGGTGCACCTCGTATTTTATTATTCCCTTCTACTTCGAAATGTTTATTGGACTCTTGGAAAGACCCCAACGTCGTGAAAAACGATGTCGTGGTTCGAAGTAAATGTAATAGGGTAAAATAAACAGTTTCGATGCAGAAATTCCGATGGTAAAATACTATACTCTAAATAAACAAACAACCTGTACTCTAAATTATATAAATCCCGCAAAAATAGATATGTGGAGCACAGCATCTTAATCAAAGCGCAGAATTTCGCGGTATATGATGGGTTCGAGTTCGTGCGGTGCCTGTGCGGTGTCCGCCTACATTATGCGGTGTCCGCGCGGTGTTTGGTAAACGCGTGCGGTTTCAGTGCGGTGTTTGACCGCACGCGGTGTCCATGCGGTGTCTATGCGGTCATGCGGTCATGCGGTTATGCGGTGCGGAGTACAATTGGCCGTAGGCTTATAGGCCTAAAGCGATATAACAACCGGGTTTTGAAAGCTATGATGAACGCAGATCTTCCATGTAGTTTATGTAAATGACTTCGCGATACTGCGCGAGTTCCTTATTCATTTGCATACAACATATGGGAATGCAGGTGTCCAACATAGATGTAAAAGACCCGATGTTATACCACTTCAAGCTTAGGCTTAGGCTTAGGTTTCAGTCTTGGCCTTTTATGTCTATGAATAATTTCAGGTCTAGGCCTTGGCTTAGGCTTCTGCTCAAATTTCTGCATCTTTGTTTAGGATCATGCACCACCTACCATGTTCATGTATATCTGCTCGAAAAAGGCTAGTGTCGGTGGAGTCGAATCATCATTCTATTCTGAAGCGGCATGCAAACTTTACATGGTGAGCTAGTAAATATGACGTAGTTTCGCGTGTGTGTGTGTGTGTGTGTGTTTTGGTGTGTGTGCGTGTGTGTGACACTTTCCCGATTTGTATTTTCATACATTTTAGAAAAATCCTCAACTGAAGAAAGTGTCCATGGCTGTGTATGATCAGTGCGTCACTGGTGGCTCATCTAATCCCGAGTTCGAAAAGCATTGCCAGGTTGGTCGTTTATTGGCAAGATAGAAGATCTATCAAGAATAACTTGGAGTGTGACAGAGTATTTAACTGCTGTTTCGGAAGCGCGAAACAGGAAACAGATCATTCGTCAGCTCTTTCTAGTTTCCAGCAGAGACGTTGAGTGTACAAGCAAATGCGCGAGAGTCCAGACAAAATTCCAAAAAACAACTTGAGTCCTAGCACGATTTTTGTCATACTGTAGCGAGATTCTGGGCAGTTTCGCGTTTCCGAAACTGGAGTTAAATACTCTATAAGTAGAATCCTAAACGCATCCTCCACGGTGCTGCAATATGTCTTAGCATGCGCAAGAAAATCCGATGGAAAGGTGTGTGTGTGTGTGTGCATGTGTGTGCGTGCGTGCGTGTGTGTGTGATTGTGTTACACCCCAAGATTCTTGCCCAGACACCACAGTCCTCCCCAGGCAATCAAGATAGGGTCCCAGCGTCAGGTTCCCTGTCCACCCCAAACGTCCCACTTACATTCACTCTAGGAGTTTGTTGACCTTTGCACGCAAACCAAGAACGACTGTGGTGAGCTTGAGAAGGAATGGCGCCAATGTATGGAGGTGCCTGAGAATTGTGAAGTCTTCTATGGATCCAAGTGCGGTGGAAAACCGTTAGTTTTCTTTTTTTTTCTAACACCTTTCTAACACCTAGGCACATGATTCTGATTAAAAAAACTGGTTCACTGATGGCCCAGTGCACGGGAACGTGAACTGCTGAACTAATCTTACTTACTGAGCGTAACGCACATCATCCAAACGTACAATCAATCAAACAAACAACGGATGGGGCTAAACAACATTGACAAACAAACAAACAAAAAAAAAAAAAAAAAAAAAAAAAAAAAAAAAAAAAAAAAAAAAAAATCTAAAATATTGAAAAAAAAATTTTGCAAGTAAACGTTCAGGATGAACCCTCTTTGTGTTCGAATCCGTGAGAGCATTGACGCAAATGCCGAAATGGCCGTACCACGAATTGCCAAGCACTCGAAGGCGTGCTCGGACCGTAGTACGACGAAAACTGAAGGAATGACGTTGTATTGTGAAGTTGTATTTAAGGTTTGTTCTTCGTTTTCTTCCTCTCACTAGCACCTCTTTCTCTTCCTCCTCTTCCTCCTCTTCCTCCTCTTCCTCCTCTCCTCCTCTTCCTCCTCTTCCTCCTCTTACTCCTCTTCCTCCTCTTCCTCCTCTTCCTCCTCTTCCTCTCTCCTCTCCTCTTCCTCTCCTCCTCCTCCTCTCCTCTCCTCCTTTTCCTCCTCTTTTTCCTCCTCTTTTTCCTCCTCCTCTTCCTCCTCTTTTTCCTCCTCTTTTTCCTCCTCTTTTTCCTCTTAATCCTCTTCCTCATCCGACCTCGTACATATATATCTCCCAGTGCTAAACGAGTGTCAATATTCTAATTGCAGCATCTTCGCGCCGGCCAGCTCAGTGCCCTTGCCTCGTGGCACGACACCTATTGTATTGCAAACAACAAGGATGCAGATGTTAGAGAATTCAACACACAAACTCACGAACCACCTTGCCAGGTAGCATATTTTTTTTTCTTGAGTTCAACAGCCCTACAACCACTGCGCTACCGCACCTTTTGTCCATATCCATTTTAGATGCTGCTCACTGCGTGCAACGGGCACAACGATGGACAATGCGCTACAGTTGCTCAAACTCAGATGCTTTTCGAGGTGCGGTTTTTATAGGGGAACTTCTAACCGAATTACCTCTCATGTTACCTGGTAACACGAGTTACTTGAGGTAACATGAGAGCCGACTACTCTCAGAGGGTAGTGGGTAAAAATGTTATGGAAGCAAATAATTGGCTGTCAGAGCATGACAAAACAGGTGTTGCTGGGATAAAAGGCCATGAAGTCTAGCTACAAAACCTCACTAAAGTGGTATAACAGGTGGATTGTAAAGGAAGGACGAAGCACAACTACATTGCATTGTGTGCCTGAAATGCATTTAGAATAAAAACAAGCGCGATGCCTCATTGAAACCTAAACTATTAATATCGTATTATCTAATTATTCAATCATTATTTAGAAACTGCCCGTTGTTCGAGAAACGTGGGAAACGGTGTCTAAGCTTTACAAGGCAATTTGCACGACCAAGGACACGTTTCATTGTAAACTGCTCACCAATTCGTTCCTAATGAAGGAAACTATGGTAATTAAACCGTTTGAATAATTGAAATTACTTTGTTGACGGGTTTCTGTATAACTCGACTGCCTAACGTAACCTAACAATAAGTAGACCGAAAGTTTTTTTTCAACTCGGCCTAAGCTTACATAATTACCTAATGATTTCAGCTACCTAATTACCTAATGATTCAACTAAACTTCCCTAATTGCCTAATGATTTCAGGAAAAGATTCCCACATGGTGTCTGCAAGCCTACAAGAAAGATCCGCAGGGACTCTTCTCGAGCCAGTACTGCCCAACGGTAGGGCTTATGCAAATTTGCAAGGACATATAATTGACCATGTTCGCAGATAGCGATCAGCTTTAGCATTGGCGTCGCCAGTGGCGTCGGTGTTAGCATTATCATCGGTTTAGCGTCCGCATCACCTTTAGTATCAACATCGGCGTTGTCGTTAGTGTCGGCGTTATCACTAGCGTCGGTGTAGCGGTAAGGTCCGTTTATCGTGAGCATTCGCGTAGCGTTAGCGTACCATAGCTTTGCGTCGGCGTTATTCTTAGAGTTATCTTCAGCGTTTGCGTTATCGTGTCCTAGGGTAAGATCTGAAATTTATTATTATTTTAGCTTTTCACCAACGTTGGCCCGCTGATTGACCTCTGTGTGAACGTTCACAATTTTGACGATAAATATTGCGAGGTGGGTTTATTGGACATTTGTGTGGTATAAGTATATATAGCTGAATATCTTTAGAATAAAAAGGTAAATATTTTACGCTTAAGAGATGATCGTATGGTATATTCATTTCATTCTTCATACATTTTTTTTCGAAAACTATATATAAGGCTGACTATGGGTTTGGGTAAAGAGTACAAAGTGCTCGATTTTTGTGGAATAAGGCCAGGAGAGGTCACGATTTTATACGCGGGTCCACTCACGTTTTACTGGGTGGATCCGCCCACGTTTTCCTGGGCGGGACCACCCACGTTTTCCTGGGCGGGACCACCCACGTTGTTCGAGGAAGAGATCCGAACTCGCGTTCAGTGCATTAGGATGTGCACGTGTTAGGCACTGGAGCACATGGCCTTTACATGTGTCTTTTTGTTCAGAGAGCTCGAAAGGAGTGCGCCGACAAGAATAAGGAACTGTGCGAGCGAATTCAAATCAAAATTGATCCGAATAAGCCGGTTTGTTTTCATTTTTGGCCTTTCGTGTCAAAATATGTCTAAGTGTATTAAAATATGTTGTTGTGTCAAATTATGTCACAGTGTGTCAAAGTATGGTATGTCGTGTCAATACTACTTTTAGAATGAAGACAACGGAGTCAAGATTCTGTCGCCCGAGGAACTGATCAAAGAAGCAGCAAAGACACCGCGAGGAGACAAACGAGATAAACTTCTCACGGAATACACTACGCCGGCGAGAATTGTTGGTTTTTGCTTTTATTTGTAAGGCCTTTTTAGGCCCTTTGGCCATATTTAGGCCAATAGACTTTAATACAAATCACCATATAACAGAAAATCTAAGTTAATAATTTTTTATGAGCCTGTTCTTCTCGTATTTTAGACTAATATCCGTGCTTGTCAGTGGGGTAATGAAATGAAATGGTTTATTACTGACAGACAAAAATCAATCAGCGCTCGTACAAACAATATCATTGTAAATCAACAAATAAAGCTACTCGTAATGTTAATACAGGTAATGGACACGTAATATTGAAAAAAAAACATGATTACTGGTCATTTCTGTATCATTAATATTAATCGAGCTATCAAACTGCTTCAAATTCCAGCCCACTTTCGAGAAGGCTCTCAAAATGGCCTGTAATCCGGGTAATCCCAATCACAACAAGGAGGTTTGCGAGGATATGGCCAAGGTAGTCTTTGAGCTGAATAGCAGCCGGTTTTTGAATATTTGCATTCATTCGAACACATTTTGGCATAAGGATTGGTGGGTGCTTGACTAAAATATATGGATAATAAGGTCTAAGAATCATTGCCGATGAATTAATGTAAGTATCAGTTCCTTCTGTGACTCATAGCTATGTACATAACGAAACGTGCACAAATTTTGCACATGATATTCACAAACCACACACCATTCCCCTTTAATAAATACAGTGTTTTAGCTGGTCGCCGATAAGGGAATCGTTGGTTCTGTGACTGGAGCCTGTCATCTTCAAAACATTCGAACGGATTCTGGCGCCTCTGGAGGAGCTAATGGAACAGATACCACAAATGCATTTTGCGAGGTTTGTTGGCATTTTTTTTGCACATTTCACTTCGTTGTTTGTGTGTGTTCTTTGGACTTTGGGTGTTCTACAATGTGAATTCATATTATTCATATTATAAGTGGCGATTTAGTGACAAAACTTAATTTAAATGTAACTCTAACATTATATGGGGTTTCCAAGTATGGTGAAAATTTTGGAACTACACGAGAATATTTTTTTTATTGTTCATATTAATATATCATATATGCAATTTTCGCGCAGGAATACGGTAGTATTGACAGAAGCATAGCGAGTTTTTGGGATACTTGGTATCCCCAATAGTTAATCTTTGTGATTACATAGATGTCATTAAAGGGAGAGGCCCACGATAAAAAAGTTTTCCTCAATTTACTTGCACAGAATGTCCGGAATCTCAGAAATATTTGTGTGAAAACCGCATATATTTGCATAGTGAATTCGCAGAGATATTCTATGCTAAACAGTTCGGCCAGGCACCGTAGTCAGAAAGGTTAAAATACCTTTTTATATTTTATATCCGTCCATTAGCATTCTTTCTCTACATAATGATTGTTAAACGAATGAAGAACATTACTACCAAAGCGGTTCCAATACTGTAATGCCATAAAAGAGCAAAAATTGTTTCAGACTACGGTGCCTGGCCGAACTGTTTAGCATAGAATATATCTGCGAGTTTTAGATGCAAAGAGATGCGGTTTTCGCAGTAATATTTCTCAAACTCCGGACATTCTATGCAAGTAAATTGAGGAACACTCTTTTCTCGTGGGCCTCTCCCTTTAATAAGTTGACGTAGCGTTAGTTTTCTAAAGAACCTGTGGAGGGTTTTTGGTAGCATTATAACATTCATGTCATACTTTAAACATTATTTGGAGGAATACAGTAATTAATAATATTCAGGCGGTGCACAAGGCTTGCGCAGGCAAAAAGGGAAGTTGTGATCATTTGAATGACATGTACGACCAGAAGAAGGTCCTTGACGACATGGACGACGACAAGATTGACCCCAAGAAGCTGGCAGAGGAAATGAGCAAGTATGTCATGTATTATATTTAAATTTGTGTCGTTTTGTGCGCCTATGGCACATAACGTGCTTCCAAATAACCTAGCACACTGTTCCAAAACCAGGTAACATGTCGCTTTAAAATTTCAGATATTGCGGCAAGTGGCCCACGGCTTCGGATATGGATCGCTCCATTCTGTGTAGTGAAATGTTGGCCAAAACGGAAAACAAAGCTTTTGAGGTTTGTGAAATAATAAATAGTGTCTCAAGGGATCTCGGGTCTCGAGTCGACAAAAAGTTCGCATTCGAGTAGAATCGAACCTCTGTTCTATGCGTCTTCCACTCGAATTTTTCACGGTGACACAGAATAGGGTGGAGAGGCTCAGAAGTGAATAAGTATGTGGATAGATGAAGAGAGAGGATAGTTGATTATTGGAACTTGAAACGTATTTGTAGTCTATAGAGACTTTAGTTACAATATGTTTCTTTTTTCTTTATTTATGCTAACTTTATTTATAGGTTTTATAATACTTTTTAATAACTTCTCCACAATCTACCTTTCTTTAGAAAAAGCTCGCAGAAATCCTTCCCATCATTTGTGCCGATCAGAAGTCGAAAGACTTGTGTGACAAGTTGACCAAGGTAATCATTTGATTAGATCACTGCGGTCTACTTTTTGGGAAAGCAACTACCGTTTTGCCGCAAGCGCGCGTAAGTTTTGCCACAACCGCGCGACAGGGACTTGGGAATTGTGCACATATTGTGCTGGGTGACGGTTTCGCATCGCGGTAAGGCCAGGCACACGCAGTCTTTGTCTACAACGACTGGTAAGCAGACTACAAGAAGAAACACATCTTTAGCTAATAAACGCTTGAATGTACGCTTGGAAAAGGTAATACTGCGCCAAGCGTACGTTTTGCGGCAACTGCGCGACATGTGCTCTAACGGGAATTGTGCTCTAACGGAAAATGTACAAGCGTGCAAAGTTGCAATGTATAATCCTTCAGACTCTCAAGGAAAAACCCAGCTTGAATGACTTATACAAGAAGCACTGCACGCCCGCCGACAACCGCAACAAGAACTTGGAGATGTGCAAGACCATAGAAGGTATGCTATTTCATGTGTACCATGTGATGGATGGCTTGGAGACTGTAGCGTTAGTTTACGATGGATAGTAAAAAATTGAAAAGGGAAAGTTGCGCCATCGCAAGTTTTTCGAGTGGAGGGTGATCGAGGGTTCGAGTCTGGCCCGTGCCATTCGCCATTTGAAATCGCCACCGGGCAGTGGGATATCCGTCTGAGTTCTGGCCCAACCAGGGCATAAAACTCGTCGGGAAAAGCTCAAAACCACCATCGAAATATATGCAGTGTTTCCGAAGCTTGTATCTCTTTATGATACGTTTCTGATTTTCACCATACCTAATATTCTAATCCCGACGGTGGTATGGCTACGAGCTCAAGACCACCGTCTAAATTTATGCGATATGCTAATTCGGATGGTGGTTTCGTCGGTCAGAGCGTCAACGACTTTACATGGGCCCAACCGGCCCTAGTTTGAATTTTGAATCAAGAAGACGTTCACGAAACTTAAAATATTTACTTATTTATCATTGCAGCCAATTGCAAGTCTGGTGGCCCAGGGTGCGACGAAGTGTCGAAGAATATCTGTCTTCTACCCGAAGGAAAGGTGAGCATTAATTTACTTATTTCATAGTTATCGCGGCTTTCTTACCGTAACTTAGCTGAAGCCGCTACGTTTGGCAAGATACCTTTCCTACGCTGTATAGGAGAAGTCTCCTAATCAATAACGTCACTGTTTTGGTCAATTAAAATATTAACGAGGGCGCATGTCATGCTGTATCTTTGCGCATTAATGCCTCACAGTGGTTAGCGCGAGTCATACTGTATCTTTTTATTTCAATTATGCATCTTGGCAGTAGTTCATTTTATAATTTCGACTTATAGGAAGTATGTGCTACTCAAATTGTCAATAAGTGTGGCGCTCGCGAAAACGACAACTCTACAGTATGCGATGACATGATTGATAATATGGTATCCGGTGAGGTGAGTAGTTATCCTCCATCGTTTTTAATCAACGGCTACCGACGGTAACACACACACGCACGCAGGCACGTACGCACTGTCGCACACACACGCCCGCACATACGTCGGGCTTTCCACCGTATTTTTTGCAAACAAAGTGAAACCAAGTCATGATCACTGTCTGAAATTGATCTGAAACTTGGGCTGGCCTGAAACAAGCACTCGATTGATTGAGCTACACTCGCAAGGGTTTTTCTTAAACCTGATTCTTTTTGTTCCGAAACGTGCAGAATTCTAGGAGTTTCAGAAGAAAGAGAAAAAGTATAATCACAAACTTTAGATCAATCCGGAAATTATCAAGAAAATCTGCGAACAGGACGCGAAGGCTTGTGAAAAGATTGTCGACGTGAGCTAATGTTTTGATCTTTACTTGCTAAATCGAATGGTCGAATAGTAATTCTTCACTCTGGGCGGTGTCTCAAGATTGGGCGGAGCCACGGAGTCGGCAGTACGGTAGTAGTGTGTGGAGATTGAAGTATGAATAGTGGGCGTTGACTGTTGACTTTGCAGTGGGCGGAGTTTAAGGAGTTAAGGAGTTTATACAGGCTGAGGTTGAGTAATTACGTAAATGTATTTTAGAAAATTTTGGAATCCGACAAAAAGATCGACCAGCTTGCCGAGTATTGCAAGAAGAATCCCGAGGAAACTATGTGCCGAGTTAGTTTTTTTTTTGCTGTGAAACACGAGAGAGGTAGAGAGAGAGAGAGAGGAGAGAGTTGGATGAGTGAGATTAACTTTTTGTAGAAAATTCGCGAAGAATGCGCGGATCCTTCTGTCAAGAAGAGCGCGGAAAATGAAAAGATTTGCAAGCAAATGATGGAAGATCATTTCAAGAAACAATACAATAAGGACTTGTGTGCCAAGGGTAATTGTTTGGAACTACTTTCAGCTATAGGCTATAAAAATAGTGCCAGTAAGTCTTATCGATGTGTCCTGCACTACGTGAGAGGGTCGGGGGTTCAAATTCCAACGGCCGCACGCTTCTGTATACGGCGTGAAATATTCTTGGCAACGCATATGCCACTCTACTACTCTACAACGTTGCATGTGATTTAATACTCAAAAATCTGTATGATTCACGATAGTAAAATTGATAATCTGTGACAATATCGACTTATTGATTGATAAGGTTGTTAAGGTTATTGATTGATAAGGTTGAAGGATAAGGTTGTTATCACTTTAGCCATTGACCAATGTCTGGACAATGTCGAATACTATTGTTCTTCTGAAGACCCAGAGGATCAGAAGAAGTGCAAGGAATTGCTGGATAATGCTAGTTTGGCGTCGACGTTGAGACTCACTGGGTACTTTAAATTTATACAATTATGCTAAGCCTAAGTCTAAAAAACTAACCCCATCTGCCTGATACCAATTCGTCGCCAAAGCAAAAATGGATCCTGTCGCGTTCTGCATCTACCATACCCGGCTTATTTATCAATGATTTTTTTTTAGAACGTTCTGTCCAAAGCCCGAAGAGCAAAAGAAGCTCCCGGCGGAGACGAAGAAAAAATATGAAAAGATTTGCAAGGAGTTGCTCGATGTATGTTTGTGTATACCATGTGCAATGTCCAGTCGAACTGAATTACCTTTTGGGTTCCCTTAGAGTTGCGCCTCGCAACTCTATGGGGTGGTGTAGTGGGAGTTGATTGTATAGTGAAGGGCGCCGAGCTCACGGGTTCAATTCCTGTCCAAGTTGCCAATCGAGGCGCAACTCTACGGGAACCCAACGGCCGTTCTGAGACCTGAGGAGATACGCCATGGGTAGTTCACTTGAAATAACTTACTATCATTGGAGCTTGGTGAAGAATATGTGTTTTAGTCGATCGCTCGTAACGACAAGCTGGGCGCGGCTAAGGACAAGCTCTGCTATGGAAGTCAGGAGCATTTGTGCCCGGTATGTGCAATTTTTCTACCGTTCGATCTAGGAGTCTACCTTTGCTAATACTCTGCTTTGTTGAATTTGTTTATGATTGACTAGAGATTTGTAATTTTCCGATTTTTGCGTGGTTTTTCTGGCAACTGGTGTCACTCGTCAAGTAAATTGGCTAAATAGACAGCGACAACCCCAAACTTGGGTAATTGAACCACAAATATTTTAGAAACTGTCGGATCTGTGTGATGGGCTCAAGGCGAAGACGGAGAAACAGAAGAAGGATTGTGAAGAGATTCAGAGAAGAGCAGTCGAGATTGAGCAGAACAATGTGAGGGTTCAGGATTTTGAGACTGCAAACCTTTTCAGGCGCAAGCTTTTTGAGGCTCTAAGCTTTCGAGGCTCTAACTCCAATCTTTTTGAAGCTCTAACCTTTTTGAGGCTCTTAACTTTTTGAGGCTCTTAGCTTCCTAAAATCTTCTAAAGTCTGTGGTTTTTCCTAGTCTTTCTATATGTTCTAAGCCTCACCATATCTTGCTGAGCAGTGTGGCAGTTAGGAAACCAAAGAATTACCGTAGGAAAACGAAAGAATTACCCAGACCACAAAAAAACGTTGCTGGCCTGTCACCAAGAACCATCTGGTGACTGGTTAGTGACCATTTCGCAACCAGTTGAACACGGTTTTCGATGAAACTCGGTCACCACATGATCTACAAATTTCAGATTGCCGATTCTGACAAGGGAAAGGCCTCACTGGAAGGGCTGATCAAATCATGCCGAAAGTCGGAAGAAGCGTGCAAAGCGTATATTGAAGAGAACTTGGTACTTTTATTATTTTTATTTTTATTCTTATACTTATACTTTTTATTTTGTGGCTTATTAGCCGATTTTATGCAGCAATTTCCTGATTCAGGGAAAAGAGTAACTACCAACAGCACACCAAGCAAGGTTCGAGCATTTCGTGTCTACATGAGCAACCAAGATCTAAGCTTGATGTAACCAGCGCTATTTAGAAAAATAAGGATACCCGAGCGTCGATGATCGGTGTCTACCGCAAGAAGGTCTGTATAGAAGGAATGGGTGGTGGAGATGCGAATAGTAGCAGCAACTACAAGGATGTGTGCGATCGGGTGTCAAAGGTGCGTTCTATTTATTTGTGATTCAACTACGATATGTTTAAATAAAAGCTGTAACTATGACATCTTTGCAAATTTCTAAAGATTTATCGTGCCTTGGGACTACCGGGTCATTTTTTCAAGACAGCATGCAATGCACTGTGCATACTCGCCTCGTTTTTGTTTACAGCATGGCGCATTTTCGCGCAAGTTTTGATACTTTCAGCAGAAACACACGTTTTTCGCATACTCACAAATCTCATTTGACGGGACAACGGAAGCGTACTACAAAATGTAGACAATTTTTGTTTGCCGTTGCATAAAATGTTTTCAGATTGCTGTCGGTCTCGAACCGGAGAAAACTGCAAAATTCTCGGAAAGTTGCAAACCACTGGTGGTGGATGAACTTTACTGTCGGGTAAGCTAGTTTTCTTATTTATATTGGTCTAGTTTTATGTTGGTCTAGTTGTTAAAAAAACGTCTAGTACAGGGTGTCATGGAGAGCGCACACATGATCATTTACTAGGGGATTTCAAGGGTTAATATATGTCCGCTTTACTCCGGTTTCAACTTTCAACTACATGATTTTCACCATACGGGAAGCGATTATTTGATAATGCCATTCAATCGGCGCGTTCAACGTCCACCATGACGTTAAAGCGCCAAATTTGCATATGATTTATCGAAAGGCAGGTATTCAAAATTTGTTTCAAAAACGGGAAGTTATACCGCTTTAACTTTCGCCTCTGCTATATAAGTAATACAATTTGTTCAGACCCTCTTGGAAGAGTGCAAGAAACAAAACAAATTCGAGTCGAACAAGGCGTGTCAGGGTAGGTGCTTCTACTAGCGTTCCTTTCTCTCTGTCTCTCTCTCTTTCTCTCTCTTTCTCTTTCTCTCTCTCTCGGTATCACTTCCTACCCCGTGATTCTAGAAGAGGTATCGACGCCCACAGGAAATACATACATCTGTAATGCATTTGCGTACCTCATGCGGGAGTACAGTCCCATTGTCCCATATAGGTTTCAAAAACAGGATGCTATATCGCTTTATTTTTAGACCTAAAGGTCGGCTACGACGCCCTGAAAGAGGACATTCCCAAGCTGACCAATGACGCGACACCCATCAATGATAAGATTGGCATCATTATGAAGTACTGTGGAAAGGAAGTGACTGGAATGAAGAAGCAGTTGTGCCCGGAAATCCTGGGACATGTAAAGGACCCGGTGAGTTGCTTGCAGCTGTTCCCAAATTTTTCCAGTCAAACTTCAAGGAACCAGTTGCAAAAAAAATAAGAGCCATATTTATGCAAATTAGCGTCATAATATTAATCTGTACTCGCACTACAGTACTGTATAATACCGCCGAATAGCAAGCAGTCTTGCATGTGCGTGCATTTTTTTTCTATGCTTCTTGAAGTGCCGTTACAATTAGTCTGAATAATAATGATTGCCCTTGTTTTAGAATGTCCTGAAGCGTTTGGCCGATGAGTTCTGCGGAGGAAAGCATGATGACAAAGAGATGTGCAGAGAGATTCTGAAGGTAATGTGTAGATGAATGTTTATAGGGGCATATTTTATATGGTCATATTGTCATATTGTCATATATGCTCATATCTTATATGGTATAGCCCTATTACTACGAGAAACTTGGTGTGCAAGTCACACCAAATGCCATATTACAACGACAACACTTGGCGTGCAAGTGACAACAAATGCATACCAATCCCATTCTGCGCGCAGTTTTACGCCACCACGTTGCCAAATACGCGTGCACGCCGCTCTCAGGCTTGCGCGCCAAGTTTTGGCAGTATAATGTGTAGAATTAGATCGTATACCGAGCTACTTTCGAATAGTGTAGCGTACGTACCTTGATATCTACAAGTTAACTTTCTATACATTCGTTATAAGTTAACTTTCTATACGTTCTTTATAAGTTAACTTTCTATAGTTTCTTTAAATTTAAGATTCTTTATATTTAAGTTTGCACACTTTTAGCGCGGCAGACAAATCGATCCCAAATTCCTGACCAATTTCTTCAAACCAAATTGCGACCAGGATCCGAAATGCAGAGTGAGTTTGGCAATTGAATGATTTTCTTTCTTTTTGTTTCGGACTTGTGCGGATTTCTTATATTTTACTTACGACGTGTCTGCACATGTCTGCCCTCTCAATGTCAGAGAAAGGTACTTAAGTACATAATAAAATAAAACTATTAACATATAAAAATATGAAAATGTCAAGACATATATTCTATAGTTTTATTTCACATTATATGTATGGAATTAATTGTAAAAAGCACACTTGCAGGCCGCCAAAAACCTGTGTCAAGAAGAGCCATCGCCGGAATGTTTTGATTTCCAATTGGCTGCTTGCGATAATGTGGACGATTTTGTAAGTTTATCCCACCACTTCCTCTTGGTATTCGTGCCGCGCTCTTTCGCATCTTTCGTTCCTTTTCGTTCCTTTTTGTTCCTTTCCACCTGCCGCCCATCTTTCGCACACTTTTGGCTTACTTCTGGCCTAACTTCTGGCCCATAAATGTCAATTCATAATTATATTTCTTATTATTTTCATTATCATTATAATCAATAATTATAGCAATAATTATTGTCTTCTAGTAATAATTATAAATACTTAATTATAATTCATTAATTATAATTAATTCCACGTTAGATCGAGTGTCGTCAACTTCTCAAGCAATACTGTGGATTGGTCGAAGACGATAAGGACAAGTGCGCAAAGGTGGTAGGAAAGGCGACTGATCATGAGGTGGGTATAGAAAATAATAATACAATCTTATTATATAAAGGAGAAGAATTTGAAGCCGGGTGATTTTATTTGTGTTTACGACCACAACGAATTATTCTACGTTTCGGACATTTGGTATAAGTAGTCCCTTTTCCTATAATAAGCGAAATCTAATTTTATTACGTAAACTTGGCAGATACGTTGCAGTCGTTTCATATGTATGCAGTATGATCATTAGTAGGATTGCCTGAGTAGTCGCCGTAAAGTACTAATAAGGTCGTGAAATCATACAATTGTTTTTGTAACCCGTCTAGTGCTAAACATGTTACTCATTTGTTAGCAAATTGCTGGGTATAAATAAGCTAAAATGGCAATCACGCAATGGTTACGTAAAGCGAAATATTATATTATATATTTAAAGCGAAAATATATTATATATTATATTATATTATATATTATATTACATTATATTATATTATTATATTATAGATATTATATATTGTATATTGTATATTGTATATTGTACATTGTACATTGTACATTGTACATTGTACATTGTACTTTGTACTTTGTACTTTGTACTTGTATATTGTATATGTATATGTATATGTAATTGTATATTGTATTGTATATTGTATATTGTATATTGTATATTGTATATTGTATATTGTATATTATAATTATATCTTAAATATTATAATATATTATAATTATTATATATATGTGGAATATATTATATAAGAATATAGAATATAGAATATAGAATATAGAATATCTATAGAATTAAAATATAGAATATAGATATAGAATATAGAATATAGAATAGAATGAATATAGAATATAGATTGTAGAATGTAGAATATAGATTGTAGAATATAGAATATAGATTAGTAGAATATAGAATATAGATTGTAGATATAGAATTGTAGAATATGGATAGGATTATAGAATATAGATTGTAGAATATAGATTGTAGAATATAGATTGTAGAATATAGATTGTAGAATATAGATTGTAGAATATAGAATATAGAATATAGAATATAGATAGAATATAGAATATAGAATATAGAATATAGAATATAGAATATAGATTGTAGAATATGATTGTGATTGGATTGTGATATGATTGTAATATTGTAGAATATTGTAGATTTAGAATATTGGATATAGATCTAGTATCGAATATATAGAATATAGAATATAGAATATAGATTGTAGAATATAGATTGTAGAATATGGATTGTAGAATATGGATTGTAGAATATAGATTGTAGAATATGGATTGTAGAATATGGATTGTAGAATATAGATTGTAGAATATAGATTGTAGTATATATAGAATATCTATTGTAATATAGGATTGTAGAATATAGATTGTAGAATATAGATTGTAGGAATTGTATCTAGATGTAGAATATAGAATATAGAATATATAGAATATAGAATATAAATATAAATATAGAATATAGGATATAGAATATAGAATATAGAATATATAAATAGTATATATAGATATCTAGAAGATATATCTAGATTGTAGAATATAGATTGTAGAATATGGATTGTAGAATATGGATTGTAGAATATAGAATATAGTATATAGAATATAGAATATAGATTGTAGAATATAGATTGTAGAATATGGATTGTAGAATATGGATTGTAGAATATAGATTGTAGAATATGGATTGTAGAATATGGATTGTAGAATATGGATTGTAGAATATAGATTGTAGAATATGGATTGTAGAATATAGATTGTAGAATATGGATTGTAGAATATGGATTGTAGAATATAGATTGTAGAATATAGATGTAGAATATAGATTCCTAGAATATAGAAATATAGAATATAGAATCTAGAATATAGATTAGAATAAGATAGATAAATATAGATTGTAGAATATAGAATATAGAATATAATATAGTATATAGAATATATGTCGAATATAGATTGTAGAATATGGATTGTAGAATATATATTGTAGAATATAGAATATAAATATAGCCTCTATGTCGAATATCCCTCTCGATCTAGAATATAGATTGTAGAATATAGATTGTGGAATATAGAATATACCTCTAGAATATAGATTGTAGTATATAGAATATATAATATAGATTGTAGAATATAGATTGTAGAATATAGAATATAGATTGTAGAATATAGAATATAGAATATATGTCGAATATAGATTGTAGAATATAGATTGTAGTATATAGATTATAGATTGTAGAATATAGATTATAGATTTATAGATTATAGATTATATATTATAGACTGATTATTATAATTATAATTATAGATTGTATAAAATATGAACGTATAAATTATAAATTATAATAAAATATGAACGTATAAATTATCACGTAACCGGCCGGTATTTCGCTTTAATTTATCTATGTATGGATTGTATGGTTAGGGCCTAACTGTTCACCAAATTTCAGAAGAAAACCAAACAATTGCTGCCCTACTGCACGGTTGCTGACGACAAAATTTTGTGCAAAAACATTATGGAGGTTTGTTTTAAAGATAAGAATTAATAAAGAGGTCGCTAATATTAGAATCCAGCATATTGCTGAAAGGTTGAAACGCTGAAACGTGTGAAACGTTGCTGAAAAGTCAGTCGTTAAACGGTTAAACTAATTAAATTTAAATAAACTGAAAACCTCAGCGATGAAGTATTTTGATTTGGTCTTGATTAACCCAAAGCTAGCCTAGATTTTGATTTGGTCTTGATCCCAAAGCTCCCTTGCTTTCGTAATGCCTAAACGAAATACCGGCCGGTTCTTGAAACATCCAGTACAGTAGCATTCTTATGCAGCTCACGCAAATGGACATAAATTACTTTACGAACTACGAATTAAATTACGAAAAGTCGAGGTACTTAGCATAAATACGTAAGAGTTCAGTTGCTCACGATATGTCTCAAAAACCGGCCGGGATTTCGCTTTAACCCAGTGAAAGCCAGTAAAAATTTTTATTGTGGCTGTGATGTATTATGGGAATGTTTCTCCAACTCCGAAAACCAAACCACCGTATCCCTTTGCAGCAATCCATCGATAATAAGCCTTCCACAATTCTCAAATTGTTTGACGGAATGTGCCCCAACGCTGAAAAGTACCGTGATGTCGCATGCAGGGTAAGCCACCATAGCTTACAACAAGTCCCTTAGGTTAACCAGTGGGGCTTAGCTCTTAGGGATCTCTTAGGAGGTAGTCTTGGGTTTAAAGGTGATTTGTACCATATCGCATTACAGAACAGACATGATTCAACAGAATACTAACAATAAAAAAATTACGGTACTTCGTAATATATAAACCTAACTAAAACTACCGAAGCCGAGCCTGCAGACCAGATCAAGCCTGCAGACCTCACTGACGTGATGACGCGTTGCGATGACTGTTATTTTTGTTTTGCTCTGTAATAAAAATGGCTAATAAGGATTAAGAATGATCTTTTCAGACAATTCAAAGCAAATGCCAGGAGGCTAAATACAGTACGAAGGGCGCATGTCCACAAGTTCTCAGCCGATTGGACAGCAATTTCCAGGAGAGAATCTGCGATGACACGCACTCGCAGCATGGTTTGTTCTTTTTCATTCTTCTCTTTTTTTTCTTTTCTTTTTTTTTCTTTTTTCAATACCTAATTAAATTAGCAAATTGCGCTCATCTTGTGGAACAAATCACAACATCTACATACCCGGAGTGGCTCACCTACCGATAGTAGCGCTCACCACTCATCTGCCGATGCTTCGTGCCACAGGTCCCGCTCCCTTAAAACGTCTTTTAGGTGTAAGTGATGAGTGCATGGAAGCCTACAAAAAGTACTGCCTGGAAGGTGCGACCGCTGGAAATGGGACCGATCGATGTGACCAACTGAAGAAGAACTTTGGAAAGGTACATTCGACAATTTCTTAGGTCCTTGGGTCCTCAATCCTTAGACCCTTAGGTCTTTAGTTCTTACAGCCTTAGGTCTTGGGTTCTTGGGTCGTGACACCTTGGTTCCTTAGGTTTTTTGCGAACTATGATCATTCATATATGTAGCACCGTTTACCTTTACTGAATGCCTAAAACCTACAACACTGTTGCTTACTTCACTGTTTACTGACAACCCATTAAGAATATTGGAAAGGTAGGTAGGGGGAAAGACCAAACGATCTACTCTTATATAATACTCTATGTTCAAAGAGCTGAGCACTCTATGAGTGTGAATCCCTTTGACAGTGAGGAATTAGGGGCATGTGAACTACTTAATTTCCAATTATTCAGAAAATGTTGGCCAAAGTTGCTGAGGACGAGTGTAGAAAGGATGCCAGCAGCCAGGAGTGCAAGGATGCCATTGAGGTTGGTTTTATATGTAAATTTATGCAAATGTATTGAAAATACCCGCCGGTTTTCGAAACACAAAGTACAAAGTACACGGTGCACCGGCAAATTCTTATGCAGCTTATGCAAATCAACATAAATTAGAATAAAAAATCGAGAAACTTCCGAGTAACTTAGCATATTAATATTGGAGTATGCACTTATATCTAACAAGCATATACAATGATACAAAGCATATCCAGTGATCTTCTCATAAACTGCATATATTTTCAGCACATCGAAAAGACTGGTAATATTGAAGCTGCGTTCAAGGAGGCCTGTATTCCCAATAAGAATAAGGCTATCTGCGACGTGAGTCTTCCCCAGTCCTTAGGCTAGGTTCTTTGACTAAATGGTGCTTTGCTCGGTTATGTAAAGGGCTGAATCGCTATGTCTCTCTTTCTTTCTCTTCTTTCTCTCCCTCTCTATCATCTCTCTCTCTCTCTGTGTCATCTCTCTCATTGCGAGTGATTTTGTTTTCCATCTAATAACTTATTGTTAGATCTCTTATTAGAATAGAATTAGAACAGAATAAAAGAAGAATATCTGCGTAAGAAGACGTTGCTAAAAAAAAAATTTTAGAAATTGCGCGAGACTTGCAAATCGGACAAGAGCAAGGAAGGGTGTAAATTTGTGAACGATGGATATAATGCTCCATACAAGTTGGTTATCTTGAAGCTTAACAGCTCCATTTTGTGTTTCCTTTGTTAGTGCGATAGCGCTAACATAGTTTGGGTTACATCAAAGAGCCCTTTTTTCCAGTTTCCACCCTGATTTTGTTCCTGGACAAAAATTTGAAATTCTTTCGGTCTAGTTAGTTAAAATAGCGTATTTAATGTTACCTGCGAAAATTTCAGAGCAAAATATCAACTTTAACTAATTTTATGAGCAAATCAGTAAAATTAGCTCAACACGCGGAAGATTGTCTGTATCTCTGTGCACTTGGGGGCGTGGCTTAGCTTGCGCCGTCGAAACAACAACTTGCACGCGTTCATTGTATATTTCGGCACATGTTGTTTCGCAAAAGTAATTATGAATATTTACTATTATGTTTTCATTAGTATCGACCATCGACTAGGTAATTCAGTCGAAATACAGTTAAATCGAAGGAAGATCCAGCAAGCGCTTCAAAATAATTCATGAAGTTTGCGAGGTACACTCAATCGTTGCTCTCCATTGTTCATTTGTTCATTGCTATGTGGTTTTTTATATGTGGTTAAAAGTTAAAAGTAACACAAACAGCGCCTGTCTTTAACGCTTTTTTTCATATTTCATATTTTGATTTAATAGAATTGTTAAAATTTAAAATACCAGGCGGACGAAGAGCCCTATCCTCTATGCCCTATCCCTTATCACTAATGGGCTCTTCCCCGGCCTGGTCGGGAGTTGGCCTAAGCAACGCTACTTTAAAGAATTCTGGTCCTGCTTTCAGGGTTAAAGCGAAATGCTAGCCCCTTTGGAAAATTTGCATATGATAAGCAAATCCTATGTATCCTATGCTAATTTTGTACGATCGTCCACGGCAATCGTACAAAATTAGCATAGGATACATAGGATTTGCTTAACATATGCAAATTTTCCAAAGAGGCTAGCATTTCGCTTTAAACAACAAACACTCAGAATTAGGCCATTGATGTTATCGGTGGGCACCTGTACAAGCATTCCAAAAACAACCGTGAATGGCAAATTAGGTGGAACACATGACGTTAACCGTGTCTCTCTTTTTCCTTTACTGCTTTACCACGCTCTGTATTTTTATACTTTAATTTCCTCACGGCTGTACTATGAGTGCCCCCTACGAATATACTCCAGATGAATAAGCATGAGCACATGCGTAGAGCATCATTGATTGGTTAAAAAAAATTACAAAAGGGGTGTCATTTACTGAAACGTTTCTTGTGATTGCATTTGCATCAAATTTACATTGACTGCCGCGTAATTTACGTGACAATTCTTAGGATAACTAATGTATGGTATTATCTCTAAAAACGCATTTACTGTGAAAAAGCAGATTTTGTAATTAATTTTCGTCCTATTGGAATATCGTTGAAAAAAATATCTTTGTTTGAATATCGAAGTGGGTACATATTCCCTTTACAGGGAATGCCAACGCGGTTTTGCATGTTGGGCTCAAAAAAAAGCTCATTTTTGTAGGTAAGGAAAGTGAAAATAAAAATAAAGTTTTTTTATCGCGCGCGCAGTAGACAGCATATAAAAAATGAGGGAGCAGACAGACAGACAAGATATATGCAAGCATAAGACGCACTAAGACCTGTGCTGACGCAGGTCTTTTTGAGAGCGCCTGATACAGAATGCAGAAATCTGCGTTGACGTTCCCTTTAATGTGGTTTGCAAGTATGGCCGATTTCCCGAAAGTATCGAAAAAATTTCCGTACCTTGGCACTACACGAGAATATCTACAGGCAGTTTTTACTGCCGGTAGCCACGGGACCATTTTTTAAAAATTAAATTTCAAAAGTGCATGCTCTGTGCATCTCTTCTAGCTTCACTATAACATGGCGGAAGTGCGGATGAATTTGAAAGGTGTATCACAATGTAAATTTCACACGACTTTGCGAATTGATACTTGCAAGGAAAATCCATGGTTTTTGGGATACGGTCACCGTATACAGAATACCATAGCGACACCGTACATAAAAGAGGGAATGCTTTTTTTGGGTGGGCCTGCGCCTTAACTGGTTTCCGCTCTAATTATGTAAATAGTAAGTTTGGCCACGTGAAAAGAGGACAATATTTTATCGTGGAAAAGAGTCCTTGAATGGTTAGTTTGGGTTTCATCATGTTTTAAATCTACGAAAAGAGGCCAATAATTTGAATCGGATTCTATAAAAAGTGGACAATATAAAATATAATATTCTGTGCTAGTGCTCAAATCAGGCCTTTTTATTACTCAAACTAGGGCATTTCATTTATGCAATCAGTATTCCGATTTTTACAGGACTTAACTCCTCAGTACTAATTGTAAGTGTTACTATCTGAAGCGGCTATAGACTATAGACGGCAAACATGTTCCAGATTAGCGCGCCATCCAGTTGAAAATAGGAAAACTATAATGGCATAAAATAAATGGCCCAGTTTGGGTAATAAAAAGGCCTGATTTGAGCACTAGCACAGAATATTATATTTTATATTGTCCACTTTTTATAGAATCCGATTCAAATTATTGGCCTCTTTTCGTAGATTTAAAACATGATGAAACCCAAACTAACCATTCAAGGACTCTTTTCCACGATAAATGTCTGTTTGTTTGTGGGGATCGATGGCATAAGTTCTGTACCATTTGACATAAGGAAAAACGAGGAATTATCCATCTTACTTAATTAATCATCCAAGTCAAACCTAATTATCCCAATTATCAGAATGGCGTCGATAATTGGAATGATTGTCGGTGCAATTATCGTGTTGATGGGCTTCGCTGTGTGGATCGTACTCTGCAAGAATCAAGAACGAATTGAGAAGTATAAGGCGTGGAGAGCCAAGCGAAAGGCTGCCAAGAAGAAGAGAAAGGTTTTGTGTTTTTTGTTTTATTTTCCAAGAAGCAGACCCAGCGGAGTTGCGTCAAAGTGTGCCGCAGGTACGCCAGAAGCACGACAAATGCGCAGCAAGTGCGCCAGAAGTGCGCGAAAGGTTTGCCATGAGCCGCGAGAGATGTCCCACTGTTAATCATACTCCATTTAGGAGCAGAAGCGTCGTCAGAAGCGTGCCCGTAAGAACCGAAAGAAGAGAAAGAACGCCGAAAACACTGAAGGAGGAGAGACGGAGGGAGCCGACCAGACTGGAACCGAGGCAACTGGAACAACCACCTAACTGTAAATTGAGGTGAGGTTTGTATGTGTGTTTGCATGTATGTGCGTTACGTAAAAATGTAAAAGAACAAATTATGCTTGTTTCAGGGGAAATCGTGTATTTTCCTTGTAAAGTTTGTCGGTTTGTATGTATGTGCGTTACGGTTGATATGTCTTGGCGTATACGTCGCTGTTCAAGCTCTAAACAGGCAACGCAATTTTTTTCAGGTTTATGAATAACTACTACAAATCTAATATTTTATGAATAACTACTACAAATCTAATAAAAAACTCATTTCAGTTATAAAATGGCTGTGTCGTCTCTCTCGTCCTATTGTTTATTGTTCCCATTCGTTTTCGACTTGATCCACACACCGATTTTTCCCCCAACCGGCTCTATTTTCATAACTGGAGGACACTTTTTTTGTTTTGGGAGGCTCGATTGTCTACAACAAAAGGTGATTATTATAATATTAATATCAAATATCAAAATATCAAAAATATCTAATATCAAAACAATCTAATGTATAAATCCAGCTTGCATAGTAAGTAGAAGACAATCTCGGCTAGTGATGCTACCTTATTTAAGCGGGATCATGACTCATGACACAAAGACAACCCGAATCAATGATAATTAATTTATTCAATGTTAATTAATTTTCAGGTTTTGGCCTATCGCTACCTCTCAGCTCCTGTGGAGAAGAACAATGTCCAACAGCCCCCTCATAATCGGGATATAAAACAACCTTTTTCTACCTCTTGTATCTTTTTTGTATCGTCACATCGCATATTATAGTCACTTTCCATGTCGATAAATGAATGTGTGCTCCCAATAAAAATATATGTTACGCACTTTGACAAGAAATACATAAAGAGATAAGATAAAAAGATAAAGAGCCGGGCTATAGCAACCGATTCCGCGTTTGGAAAGGAATACATAAACATAGATTATCCTGGAAAAAACAAGCCCCTTACCGCTGTATCATGGGTGGGGTTTCCAACTATGGCCGATTTTCCTTCCAATTATAGAGAACAACTACCGTATTTTGGAACTACACGAGAATGTCTACAGACAGACAAAAAAATAGTCCCCATTTTTCATGAACTGTGAATTCGCCTCGCATTTTCTATAATGCGGATAAATTTGTATCCAAACCGACGGTAGACTGGCACACTATTTTGCACACTTGGAAGGAAAAGGCTGTGAAAGTGAAGCGCAGGAATTTAGCGTCACATTGGTGTTATAAAACCTCAATCAGTACAATACGAAAACGGCAGATGGAAAAATTCTGCAATGTGGGGTAGGCCGCCCAGTCACAGAGTTTTCTCAGTGTGAACTTAGCCCGATTGTGTCCAAGTCACTGACTAAGGGTAAAGATCGTTTATTAAAAACTGAGCAAAATTGATTGTATGAAAATATATAAAAATGGATTAGGGGTATATTAGAACGTGAGATCTTTATTGGTAACCTAACAATGGATATAGAGATAGTGTAAAATTAAAAGTAATACAAAAGTCGGAAATTTGGAAACATGGAGAACAATTACGACACCCGTAGGAGGAAATTATAGTAGGGAAAGGTAAGTGTTTCTTAGAAAAAAGTAAGATCTTAGTTAGAAATACTATGTTCTTCATTTGCAGTTTAGCGGAAGTCATGATCCCATGTTTCCTCCCAAACTAGCGGGAAACGCCGGATTCCCGTCCTTATTGCCGCTTGCCGCTAACACAAGGCCTTGCCTAATGTTTAATTGCGGGACATGATTGGCTAGTCTGTCAGGAAACATGCGACTTTTCTTATTGCGTGGGATTGGGTGCTAGTCTGCCAGGAAACGCGAGATTTTTTTTTTTGTTTCGCGGGAAACGTGCAGTAGAAGAAGAACAGAGTATTTCAACATGTTACAAGTTTGTCTACGATTAACCAGTAGGTAAAAAAACGACTCAGGAACTTTTAGGTACCAATAGCTAAAATAGCTTTCATGTATACGAAACTGTCGATTGATTTAATCCATAATAAATGCGCGTCACCGTTGTGTGGTTTTCGACTGCGAAACCCGTTGAGTTTTTGATCCCATACACCTAAAAGAAACATAATGAAATACACAGGGGAATACATTAAACTGCTGTTCTTCTTTCCATCTTTTTTTTTTTTTTCGTTGCTGACCACTTATTAAACTCTTTAGTAAGAAAAAGAAAAACAGTATCAAATGTAAATTTACATGAAAAAAGAGAGAGAACACACACAGGCCACATGCGCACAAGAGGCTCAGCTTCTCACGCGGTGTAAGAAAACCTTGTTGCGACTAAGTTTTCGAAAACCGTCGTCAACTGGTCACCAGCAGATGGACCGGAAACGGAAATGGATTATTGATTACCTCCTGATCATTGTCCTTATGTCATCGGTAATTATAAAGAGGATTGGCAGGAGCAGAAGCGCGTGGAACATTCCCAATATACTGACGAGGATGATGGTCTTCCAGAAAACGGCCACCACGTACGCATGCACAAACATGAGAGGGAACATGCCTGGAAACATTTCATATATTCATATTTCTTGACCAGTCTTAACTTTCTTACCCCGATAAAAATCCCGCACGATCAGGTTTCTGGCTCCCTAACGTGTTCAGACGCAAATGGCAAGCCCATCAACTATCCAGCGAGAACTCGACTTCCGCTAGGCCATGAACTTAACCGAATTCATTATATAATTTCTAGAAAGTGTGAAGACTCTGTAATCCGCGTCAGCGGGAAAAGATTGCGAGACGGAGAGAAACAAGCACCGCCCTCTTTTCTGCGTCTCCGATGAAAAAGCCATCTCCTTCCAGCGGGCGCGGATTAATATGTCCGCGGTGCGCGCCTGAGGACGTAATAGTATTCCCAATTTCCATTCCCATGATACAAGAAATGAACTCTGAAACCCACCGACAAGCGTTGACAATCCCGATTGTACCACTGGCCATCCAACCCCGCCGAGAGTCATCATGATACGTTTCACCGTTGCTCGTTCTTTGGGTTTTGAATCTGGTGGAGCTCCGTTTACGGAAAGTTGATGCATGTGTTTGGACTGGAAATAAGTTGGAGTTATTACTACTTAAGGAAATCGATCCATATGGTTGATATGGTTGAGAAACACCACATATAGATGCTCTTCTCTAGACACTGAACCTCGGACGCGCAGCTGCCAACACTTTTGATAGGCGCGCGGTTTTGCGTTGCTGCGCTGCGCGGCTAGCTCACCCTACCGTTATCTATCCATACCCGGGTAACTGCGCGATCGCGAATAACTATGCGCGCGTTCACAAAAGCGCGCTACGCGTGCACTCCAATTTGGGAGGCTGGCTACGCGCGCATCTGCGCCTCCGAGAACAGAAGGCATAGACATCGAAGTCCTGTAATATTGGCTATTTGAATTTGAGGTACTGCATTTATAAATAAGGGGCAAGGTAAAACGTAAACGTAATGTTAGACCCACAGTCAGCCTGAAATTCACATAGCTTTAGATTTCTTTTGCTCTAGTTAGAAATTGCTCTAATAAGAAGGTATGGCCTGCCCAGGTAGGAATCGAACCGACGAGCCGCAAGGCCTGATCTGCTCAAGGCGGCGCCCTAGACCACTGCGCCATATTCCATCTCTGAAAAAACATGTTTGTCACCTGATGTTCCTCCTCTCCCGAGTGTGCGAAGTAGTGGTAGCAGACGTGGGCCGAGTAGTCGACGGAGAAACCAACGGACATAAGGATGGAAATTAAGGAGACCGCATCCAGATGAACACCCCAAACATGCAAATAGCCAACGATTCCTGTAAAAGAATTAATTGAAACTGTACATTTATTTAGTAATTACACCAAAAATATGTGGTTGTATCAAGCAATATTCAATCCATAAAAAGCAGCGACTTCGCTCGTTCTGCTTTCATTACATTACTGTTGTTATTATTATTAGACTTTTGTTAGATCACCTCCTATTGATGGTATCCGCTAGCTCAGGGTACGGTGGAAGACGGAAAAAATATTCGCGCACGTATGGCGCGTTTCTGGCGCACCACCGACCCCAAGTTTTAAGAGTTTACATATAAAATAGGTCAACGACACCAAATGTGTTTTCACGAACCAGTCACGAACAAGTCACCAGATTGTTTTTTTTTTCAGTAAAAAAACATTTGGTGACGGGCCAAGGAGGGTTTTCCTGTGGCTTCGGCAATTATTTCGATTTTCTGTGAAGTAGTGAAGGTGAAGGCTTACCAACACAAATCGATATAATTGATATGACGACCGAGATAATTGCTTCGAAATCCATCACAAAGAGTAAGACGAGCAACGACATTAGGATCACTGCGGAAACTAAATAAGGGAGTTTAGCTAAAGTATAACCAATACGTAATTCCGCTACATGTAAGGATATGTAAGTGAAATATGTACACCAAAGTCTAAAACTCTGAAACATTCGGACCTCCAGTAAAGTCCTCAGCATACTGGGTGGTCTCACTTACTTGTTAGACCACCGAGGAAAGAAAATGGATGAGCAAGAGGCTACTGGGTGGTCTCATTCTTATTAGACCACCAAGAAAAGAATCATCCTGTAACTGAAGGAGAAAGCGGCTTCTGGGTGGTCTCGATTTCTTGTTAGTCCACCGAGGAAACACCACCTAGTAAATGAAGCAACAAGGGACCACCCAGTGAATGTTGCCAATAAATAACGTTTAGCAGAAAATATTCGATCAACTTGCCTGCTGTTTGGTAGAAGTTCACTGGCGCTGCTGCCGCACTTTCTGTCGGAACCTGTAATGCATTCCTTTTTACATTTTAACCATTGCATATAAATACTAAAAAGTTATTTTGCTTGTAAACCGAGATCCGCTACGCTCTGCACTTCTGGCCATAGCATAATAGACATTGAATTCGAACAACTGTCTTTTATGAAAACCGGTAGCGCAGTGGTTAGCGGCGCCAGCGTAGTGGACTAGTACTCGACACTCGACGATGCTGGGTTCGAGTCCCGCTCGCCGCTCCAATCCCCAGAACGAAAACTAATTATTACAATGAAGTTTACCTTTTCGAATGGATGATGTCCATGTACAGTGAACTCGGGATATTCCTTGATTATCGATCGTCTGTAAGAAACCATGAAAAATCGATAATTCGCCCTTATGAGCGCCAACACAGAAAATAACCAAATTTCTCCTAATGTGGTACTGCAGACGCAATGCGCAGTAGGCGCGTAATTAGCTGCGGCACATTTTAGGTCACCAAATCGACTACAATATCCCTTTAAAAAAAAGATTGAAGCTGGAACACACCTGATCTCCATCATATCTTCTGTGTCCAAAAACGAAGTCATATTATGATAGACAATCGTAAAAAAGAAACCATCAATGAGTTCGGTACCGGATTTATTACTGAAAAAATGTAACAAAGTAATGTTGAATGTGAACAATTATGAAGAACAAACAAATCGGAGGCTCTAGCAATTGTCTTGGCTCTTTACTGTATATGGGTGAACACATTTGGTGGCGGTTCACTGTTTTTTTTCATGGGCCTGGTCACGAACCAGTCACAAACCAGTCACCAGTTGGTTTTTTCTCGGTAAAAACCATTTGGTGATGAGCTAACTACGAGTTTTCTGTGGTTCGGAAATTATATCGTTTTCCTGTGAATACATACGTCCCACCAGAACATCTATCAAGAAGCCTAAGCCTAAGCCTAAGTACGGAAAGTGAGAGCGGCTACACATTCGCCCCGACCTGGCAACTGAGCGGCATGGAGCTGTCCCTCACGGGTGTTCACATTTTAATGTAGCACTCGGGCTGATTTTTGACATAGGGTTAGGTTACTGAAAGATGTTACTGTATAATTGTTTCCCATACGCCTACCTCACAGTTATATACTTCTCGTCAAGGTCGTACTCCCTATAGTTTCCGAGTAAATTCTCAGGCGCCCACATGGTTTCGTCCTCACCCCAGAAAGCGATGGCCTAAATAAATAATTGAGACCTAACTAAACCTACTCACGTGGCGTAAAAAAGCCATTATGACGTAACTACATATGTCATGGAAAAAAGGATGTTCATAATCTACCACGTGTACGTGCCCTACACTCTCGTACTCTAGTCTTTCCGACAAACTGCACAATGACCATGCATTGCCAGGAGGCTCAAGGGTTAATCGTTTATCCCCAGTTCACACGACGCCGGTTCGATTCCACCTAGACCAAATCCTAACAAATCCATAGTACCAATGTATTACCTCAGAAAATCGCCTAGTCCACAAATTTGTGTAGGTTGGACTACCACTAAATGGTTTGATATTTTCGAGTTTGGAGACCATTTCCTCGAAACGCGTCCGGATCTGAAAAGATTGTGAAAAAAATAAATAAACGCTGATTTCGCGCACTGATTGCTACTGTAGTCTCGATGGTTTTTTTCTTATATCTTACTTAAGGGTTAAAAAAGGTTAAAGCTAGGAATGTTCTTCAGGACCCCGAAGGGGTCCCTGCAGTCCACTCTGGTCTACCGAAGTAGTGCGCTCCAGAGAATAGGTGCTCTTTGATTACGGAATGGGTGGCCAGCCCTGATCCAGAAGTCTAGGTATTTCATTTGTAATGTATGCAGATGACATAAAAATATACAGTACTATTAATGATCCTATAGATAGAATTTTAGTTCAACGCGCAATAAACTTGGTGCATGATTGGTCAATTGAGTTTCAGTTACCTTTGGCTCCTCATAAGTGCCAAGCACTGTACATTGGCCCAAACAATCCAAAAGTGGACTACATTTGTAATTCAGTCGTGATTGAAAAGGTAACTCAGCTCAAAGACCTAGGATTTATTATGACAGATGATTTATCCTTCTCTAAACGTATTTCCTTTGTTTGTGCCCAAGCAAGAAAAAGAATGTTTGCTCTCTTTCGCACTCTGAAAACGCGGAAGGCAAACCTTTTGGTTCTTGCATATTCTCTTATGTACTGTTTTTAAATTTGGCATAATGCCTTCATTACGAACTTTATAAACGAGATGAGCTACCGTAGTCACAGCTAACAATTGCCGGCAATTAGCTGGAATCGAGGACAATTGCAATCAAGTCACGTGACATAAAATAGTGATTATCACGTACTCATTGTCTCTTTTTTTATGCAGCTCACTTCCCGTATCCACCAGTTCCTCTCACCCCCTTTTTGATGTTCTACTAACTTGCCGTAACCCTTTTGGATCCATTCGAAGAGAATGCTACTACTCCGGGTCTGCTGTTTATTCCAAAGCTACCCGCATATCAGGTAACTTTAAGCTTGTACTCAGGTTTTAATCCTCCGAAGTTCTCGGTATCAGTCCTTGAAGTATTGCTTTAAACTTGCCATGTGTGACGCAACTTATCTCCACTGTATGACAATATTTAGAATTTAGATTATCTATCCTGATATCAATGGCACTCACATACAAGCTGATGTATGACCGACGGATCTTACCTCGTTGATAAACCATTCCGAGGGGTTCCGATTCCAAAAAAGGACCCGACACACTCTAACCACTTTGACCATGTCTTGGATAAACTCGTTGATTGCTTACACGTGTATTTATTGATCGATTGCTTGCCAGTTATTATTATCTATGATGTTTCAATGTGTGAGCAGTGTGGCAACCCGTAAAAAGGAGGCTGCTCAGAACAATGGTGCACCGTCCGTATGGACAAAAAATACCCTGGTCAAAAACAAGCAATCGTTTTACAGAATGAATGGGAAACACGAATACATGAACTACGATAAAAAGAGTGAATTGTATCGTAGTAACCGTGTGAAACTGTAGTAGGGAGTAATAGAAAAAGCCTATGTTGAAAGTGACACAGTTACACCAAATTCAAGTTAGAGTCCACTATAGAGTCCGCAAGGAAATCTAAGAACTCAAGTAAACTGGGGTCACACATATACACATAGTAAGTTTGCACTGATATGGTGGCCACATACCAGTTTCCGACCGTGAAGAAAGTCGAAAGCAACAAGAGGAAGACCATTGACAGTAAACAAAGCCACTGAATACACTTACCTTTGTTATCCCTTGTTTAAATTATGCATTAACAATGAAAACAAGAATTTGATTGTTGAATTAATTCAGTGTTCTTGTGTCATATTATTGTGCAGAAGGTATAATTCCTTATCGTTTGTTACTTATATAAGTGCTTCTCAATCTGTAACAAAACAGTTTTTTATACATATTCAAAAAAGTATCAGATTGAGTTTGGACCCACCTTTTTTGTTGCCCGTTTACCGCTTAGTTCAGAATCTATGCTCAAATGGTGGGAAAGATTATAGCTAACATTATCAAAGAAACCAATGAAAATCGGCGATCAAGCTACTTAGGAGACAAACAGGGAAGAAATCGAATAAACACGAGAATCGGCAGTCACGGAGAAATTAGTATCCAAATGGTCATTGTGCAACCAAACATTGAACTTGGAAATAAATGCGCTCAGGCAAATCTCGAGTGTTCTTCTAATGAAGAACAAACTATGATTTCAGAGCTGGATTGTGCTATACATAAGGTCCCATTCACATGCATGATCTCTTATATTGCAGGCAAGTTTACTGTGCCCAATAAAGTACTAAACACTTGTTATGTTAAAAAAAAGTGTGTGTTGTCTTTTAAGTAACCAAGTAATTGCTGCACCCCCGGGTATTCAGGGCCAACAATCACCAGGTTCTAGTTCCACCGCAATCAGAAAGCTCTAACGCCTCCCACTGATAACATGGCACCCACCAACGAGTATTTGAACCCACTACAAAAACATGTTAGTCAAACATGGACGAGGTTGTAGAAAATGAAGTCACCATGCCTACCACGGCCACGGCCAACGTACTCCCGCAAGCAGTAAAATGAACCAAGCATTATCAGGCGGAACCAAATTGGGACAAAAGTTGATTGAACCCACAAAAGAAGGGTAAAAGTTATCATTTATTATGTTACATAGCAGTACAGGAATTCACCGTTTATCTTAGATACGAAAAGTGAAAACAGTACTACGAATCGGATCCAGCAATACAAGCAATCAGCTTTTGATAACAAGAGTAAGGTTCTATCTTAACAACTAATAGAACAAATTTGTTTTCGCCCGGAGTGTTCTTAAATTTGGCATAATGCCTTCATTACGAACTTTATAAACGAGATGAGCTACCGTAGTCACAGATAACAATTGCCGGCAATTAGCTGGAATCGAGGACAATTGCAATCAAGTCACGTGACATAAAATAGTGATTATCACGTACTCATTGTCTCTTTTTTTATGCAGCTCACTTCCCGTATCCACCAGTTCCTCTCACCCCCTTTTTGATGTTCTACTAACTTGCCGTAACCCTTTTGGATCCATTCGAAGAGAATGCTACTACTCCGGGTCTGCTGTTTATTCCAAAGCTACCCGCATATCAGGTAACTTTAAGCTTGTACTCAGGTTTTAATCCTCCGAAGTTCTCGGTATCAGTCCTTGAAGTATTGCTTTAAACTTGCCATGTGTGACGCAACTTATCTCCACTGTATGACAATATTTAGAATTTAGATTATCTATCCTGATATCAATGGCACTCACATACAAGCTGATGTATGACCGACGGATCTTACCTCGTTGATAAACCATTCCGAGGGGTTCCGATTCCAAAAAAGGACCCGACACACTCTAACCACTTTGACCATGTCTTGGATAAACTCGTTGATTGCTTACACGTGTATTTATTGATCGATTGCTTGCCAGTTATTATTATCTATGATGTTTCAATGTGTGAGCAGTGTGGCAACCCGTAAAAAGGAGGCTGCTCAGAACATGTACGTTCAATTCTAGAGTCAGGCTCGGTTGTCTTTAGTCCATATAAGAAAAAGGATAAGGTGGCCCTAGATCGGATCCAACGTACATTTACAAAGCGAATTTTTAAGCGTTCCCAATTGCTTGATTACAATGATACACCCTCTAGTTCAGATAGAGATACATTATTGAAGCTTGATACACTTGACAATCGACGTAGGAAGGCAGATGCTAGAATGCTCAGAAAAATATTGGCCGGCAAATGCGGC